>JASAMX010003002.1:0-32416 GCA_030248175.1 Microlaimidae sp. YZB2_3 | reverse complement strand
ACACTGACAAAGATTTCATATTGGAGCACATTCAAAAGCTCCCAAGACAAATATCCCATTATTGCCAAAGTCAGACAAAGTGAAAGTATTTAGTTGGTTTTAGCAGCATGAGAGATGTTTTTGAATCTTATGTGTCAGCTGTGGAAGAATTTAACAGCACAAAAGAAAAAGAAGAAAAAACTCAAGCTGTTAGTGAAACAACCTTTGCAAAGTATTTTGCTAAAAACCATAATTTAGGTTTCTGGACACCTAGAAAAGATCAGTGTGAATTGTGTTCTAAACTTGAGGGTAAAGAGGATGAAAAAAGCGTTGAAAAATATCAATTTTTTTTTAAAAGGAAGCAGGAGTGCAAAGAAGCTAAAGATGCCACAAAGTTAAATGAAAACAGAAATCCTAAATCTGAAGTTATGTGCACAATCGATTTAGAAGCCGTTTTACAATTACCATACTCAAATGTAGGCTCATTCTATTATTATCGAAAGCTTTCAGTATAATTTACAATGGTGTAACAGGAGAGGTTAAATGTTATTTGTGGCCGGAAAATGAGGGAGGGAGAGGTTCTTGTAAAATTGCTACATGCATTTTAAAGTTTTGGAGTCATTGGGAGAAAAAAAAGTAATAAATTTTTGGAGCGACACATGCAGTAGACAAAATGAAAATAAAAATTTAGCTGCAATTATGATGTACGCTGTTGAGGTTCTTCCAATTGGAGAAATTAATTTGAATTATTTGGAATCTGGTCACTCCTGGATGGAGTGCGAAACCAAACAAAAGATATAAATGGTAAAACAATGAACTGGCTTAAAACAAAAAGTCTAAAATTTATAAAAGGGGAAACATCAACAATGTATTATCAATATGATCACAGTAGTGAATACACAGTCATTCAAGTGAAAAAAATCGAGGAAGACCAACAAGTGGAGCAATGGAGCTAGCCAAGCTATACACAGAGCCTTTAGCCATTTCTAAAGAAAAGAAAAGAAAAATGATCTAATGAAAATCTGCAATACAGGTCTGATACCAGAAATTCATCATCAGCATAGGTGTCTGACCCCTGACGGCTAGGGGGGGGGTTTGACCCCGGGGTCAGCCCATTTTTTACCATTTTGTAGGCCCAGGAGGGGGGTCAGCCTGGACCGAATTTTCGAAAAATTTTGACCCTGAGGTAGCCTGGACTAAAGGGTCCTTAGGGGGGGAAGCCTGGACTGGGGTACTTAGGGGGGGAATAGCCTGGACCTGCCAAAAAAACTTTTGGAAATTGTTAAAAACGTTAACATATTATAAGAGGTACCTTTTTGTTGATTTTTTTTGCTTCCAGTAAAAGTTTGACCAACTTTCTTCTATTTTCCGGTTACATAATAAATAATAATAATCATTGTATTTTGTTTTCATTTCATTATTTTGCATGCGGCAACTTGCCGGGCAAGTGTTTAATGAACGGTGGCAGCGCAAAAAACGGACCAGTCGTTTAAAAAACGGACCGTTCGTTTTTAAAAAATGGTTTGTTTTTAAAATGAACATCTGAATTTTATTTTTTTTATTTTTAATGTAACGTACCAACCAGTTTGTAAAAAACCTAAGGTTTATTATAAATTATAAAAATTTGTATAGAACACTAAAATTATTGTTATATTTATGAGGAATATATACATATATAAAGTTAGCGCACAAAATTTGTGCGCGCACAAATTTCCGCGCACAAATTTTGAGCCTGTATATTTTCAGTCGCGCGCACAAAAAAAAACGATTTTTATGCCTATCGCACATTAAGTAGATAGGGGGGGTGGAACACCTGTTAGGGGGGAGGGTCAAAAACCGCCTTCTGGCGGGGGGTCGGCCTGGACCGGGGTTTTAGGGAGGAGGGAGGGTCCAAAATGGGCGCTAGGGGGAGGGGTACCCTGGACCGGCCCTCGGGGGGGGGGGGGCAGTCCGGGCAGTCCAGGCTGGTCGGACACCTATGATCATCAGTGGTACAAATCTATCAGATTGAATGGTCGCTTCAAAGATGATAAAATAAATCTAAGTGAAGGAGAGGAAAGCAATGATAAAAGTGAACAAGTCAACACTGATGAAAATCCCCCTAGATGTAATTTTTTTTGGTTTTGCAATTAATGTACGGGTTTTTGCCTACAGATTTGATATTTTGCTTTAAAACTTTTAAGTTAGTCTAATGTGTTAGTAATGTCAGATGTTATTTTTTGTTAGATGTTAAAAAATTGTTAGATGTTGATAAATTTTAATAAAAAAAGTAAAATAAAGATGTTTGCGTTACTTGTGTAGTTTAATATAAATTAATGGTGACATTTTTCCCTATTATTATATTTTAATACAATGATCCTGCGTTCTTTAAAAATAAGCAACAAGGCTTGTGACTTGTAGTATCACATACCAAAATACCTTTTTTCATTTTAACAGAATGAGTCATTATGGAATGACATGTAAAATTAGATTATATACTGTTACAAAATGAGTCGACAACTGGTTGACTCATTTAGCTAATAAATTTGGTGTCTGACCAAAGAGTTCAATCAATCTGGCTCATTCTATCTGTCCATACTTTTAAAATGTCCCTTGTGACAAAATGAACCAGAAAACAAAATTCAAATTTTCTTGCTCATTAAAAACAATACAAAATTGATGGCACTATAAAAAGGTAGAGTGTTTATGGGGCTACAACATTAATTTTTTTCAAAAATAAAAAATAATTATAAGTATTTTTCCGGACTGTTTGCAAGTTTAAAATGGCCATATCTTAAAACAGCGTTTTTTTTTTCAATGGCTGATTTTGCCGTAGTAACGACAAAATGTTAGCAGTTTTGCATTGCATTAAACATAATTAAAGTGATTTGTTAAAATGAATTTTGAAACTTTAAATTGATAAAAAAATTTAAATTTAAAAAGTATCCAAAAATGAAGATAAATGTGTTTCCAATTACCATTAACTTAACATTGTGAAAATTTTAAAAATTATTAATTTGTCTATTTTATTTGGTTTATTGTTATTGATGGCCAGTTTCGAATACTCCAGGCAATCCGGTCCCTGTTCCGGATTTTTGGAAAATCTCAATTCCGGTTCTGATTCTGGGGTTTCACAATTTAGTATGCAGTTACAGTACCGGATGTTCTGGACAAAATTTGAAATTTTGGTTCCAATTCCTGTTCTGGATTTTCGGAAAATCTCAATTCCGGTTCTACTGTTAGCCATCACTATTTATTTTATTTAATTTCAACGCTTTTAATGCTGTGGAAATTTTGTTTCTCTCAGCATTGCAACGGTAGCATTTCAAGCGCATTCTTTCTAGGGGGCGTCGTATCTTGTTCCCTAAATACATTTGTGATAAAAATTTATTTCAAAAAACTGAAACAAAATTTTAATAAGAAACAATTGGTAATATATATAAAAAAATTTTGTTGTATAAAAACAGTATAAGAAGAGAATATTAATTAACTTTAATCCAGCGTTAGCCTGGCCTTTGGAAGCGTATTAGATACATAAAATGGAAATAATGAAATACAATTAAGAACTACAAAAAAACGAGACACGCGAAAATATTTTTAAAGTTTTTTTTTAATTGTTTTCCTTTTAGAATACTTGTCAACTGTCTGATTTTTATTCAGCGAACGAAACAACAGAAGAAAAGTAACAAGAGCTGGCAGTATGATGTGGTAAGAAACTTTTTGTTTATTTCATTTATTTTATTTTGTAAATCTTATAAAAATTAATATTTTAAAGAGAAAAAATTGAATCTCGTTGGCTCCACGTTCATAGATGAACAAGGGGGGCGGGGTAGGGTGGGGTGCACCCCCCCCCCCTAGCCTCAAAATTTTGAGCCCCCCTCCTAGAAAAAAATCCAGGGCCCCCACCCCCTCCCCCCAAATTTTCGAATTTTGTACCCCTGATCCCCCTCTCGATTTTGAAATCTGACCCGCCCCCCTCCCCTCACGAGAAAATTTTAAGTACTTTTTTTATACTAAATTTTCTTCCAAAAACGTGAGTTTTTAACACAAATTCATGTTTTTACATCCCTTTTTATAGCTAAATATCGCTTTTTATTCAATAAAATGTAGTATTATCTTATAAACAACTATTATTAAACATTTAATGGTTTAAAAGTATTTTGTTTCGGAAATTGGACCCCACCTGACCCCCTCTAGGTTTTAAAATCTTCCATCCTGGGTCGACCCCCCTAGAAAGCTAGGGGTGTTTGACCCCCAGCCCCCTAGGACCCCCCTGGATTTTGAAATGTCATTTAACCGGGATAAACACCCCCCCCCTCTAGCTTTTTGACCGTGTTCATCTATGTCCACGTTGCAGAAGACTTTATATAAGCTACAACTATAACAAATCGGTGGGGTCATTCACTACAACTCTATACCAACAACAGTGCTGATACAGAGTTCAGGTGGTCATTTTAAGAAGGTGTTTGAAAGTTTTGTCTTTTACATTTCGTCTTCTACATCTCATCTTCAGAAAGCTCTCTTTTAAACATCTCGTTTTTGGAAAACTTGTCTTTTGGATGCGATTTTGTAAACGTAATTCAACCGAGGGAGTTTCCGCCCAAACCATAAAGTTTTGCTTGATTTTTAGGTTTTGCTTAGGCTTAGGAAAATAATAAGGTTTTTATTGTTTAATTTTAAAAAAACACACTATTAAAATTTATTAGTTTATTTGTATTTAATACAAAAATTTACTACAATAAAATTTGCATAATTTTTAGGTTTTGTTTAGGCTAAGATTCACAGTTTTTTAAAACAAATTATTGAACAAAAATTTATCATGGTAAAATTTAACTTGACTTTTAGGTTTTGTTTAGACTTAAAAAAATTTTTTTATCTATTGTTTAAGTCGCAAACTACTAGAAACTCATCTTTTAAAAAGTACGTTTACAAAGTCTCATCCAAAAGACGAGTTTTCCAAAGACAAGATGTGAAAGATGTAAAAAAATGTAAAAGACAAAATTTTTGGGAAATTTAAGGAATATCTATAACCCGTGTTCTAAAAAAAACTTTGTTTACATGAGGAAATCTAAAACTTAATTTTAATAATACACTTTAAAAATAACTTATTAATAAGAAGTTCCAAAAAGTTTTATAATTATATATTGAACAGTTTTATTTTTGCCTTAAATTCCGATTTTTATAATAAAGAATACCTTTCGAGAAGACTCAATAAAAAAGAAAGCAAAAAGTAGGAAGAACGTAAAAATAAACCAACACCTTTTTATTATAACAATGATATAAAATAAAATTTTAATGCTTCTAAGGGAGTAAATTTTAAGTAAGTATTCATTAGCACAAAAGTGGCTTACTCTTCCATACTTGCTTTCCAAATTCCGGAAAGTACGGTATAACCATACATCTACATGGGCAAGTTGGTCTGGAGTGGGGGGTTAAACCGCAAATTAGGGGGGTTAAAATCCGAGAAACGCAAAATACCCATATCGTTTTTTTTTTCTGGAGTGCATTTTACCCATATCATTTTGTTTTTCGATTTTGAAGAGGTAAAAAACGCTAATTTTAGGTCAAAAAGCCCTTTTTATTGCATTTTTGAGCTTTTTATTGCTTTAAACATTTATTTTGACCTCAAAAATTAAGTTTTGAGGCAGTTTAAAGTCATTTTAAAGACTTTTTTTTTTCATTTTTCCAAAACTGGGGGGGTTAACCTTTTCTCCCCTCCTCACTTCTGGGTGGGGGGGGTTAAACCCCCCTTCTCAGAATTTGGGGTGGTTAACACCCCCCCCCTGTGCCTATGTATGGTATAACAGTTTTATATTAAACCTCTCTCATTTTCTCATATTCTGAAGTGGAAAACTTTGACTTTACTGTCCCTATTTTTCTAAAATAAAAAGAAAGAATTACTAAAATCCCTTTTTATTCCTTCCAATCTTAAGTTTTGCAAACCTAATTCAATGTTTTCACCAACCAAAAAGCTCAAAATGCTATAAAAATTTTAAAATTAGAGTTTTACATGTTCTTTTCTTGATATTGAAAACTATAAAATGGACTCAAGAACAAAAAAAAAACTTTAGTGAAAATGAGTATTTCGAATTTTGTTTTAACCCCTTGTAAATTTGAGATTTTTCTTGTGACGTGTATGTGCCATGGGTGGGGCAGTCGCCTTACCTCCCAAAATCTGGCAGGTCTTAAGGTGGAATGATACAGTTAAGATGTGCCATTGAGCCACCAGGACTGTGCTGACCTTCGGGCAGCATCTAACGGGCCTACGGGTTCCACTACCACCTAAACCTGGTTGCTGGATCTTTTCTTTTATAGAAATGTGTCCAGCGTGGCATGGCTAGAGTGTTTGTTGTTGTACGTCGGCCACACATGGCAGTTTTCCATCTAGCTCTAGCAAACCAGTGGACAAATACAGCTCTATTGTGTGTAGAGTTTGTAGCACTGGCCTTGCAGGAACACCTATACTGACCATGTAAGACGTTAAATAGTAAGATCAATATTAGGCGCGACTTAAAAAATCCTTTAGACAAAGACCTCGAAATGGGTGAACACTGCATGTAGTGAACACTCTAGCGGTAAAGGTTGCCAACATTGTTATTAATGTTGGACGAAGAGTCTTAACAATAGGGGTGAAACATTTTCGCCCCTCCTGGCTTGTCTTAGCGCCTGCCTTTTGCATAATCTGCATAGGGAAGATAAGTTTCAGGTTATTCAACAACAACATACAGTTAAGATAACCTGTCGGTTTACGTGTATAACTCGTGCCGTAGGTGACGGACAGAAGCAAACTATACAGTCAACTATACAATACTGTGCACTGCCTCCCCCCCCCCCCGGTGAAAACGGGGGGGGGGCAGGGGGGGCAACTTTTTTGAAACAGGGAGGGGCAATAAAACGGGGGGCAAGCAGGGGGAAAAAGAGAAAAAAGAAGGGGAAAAGGGACAAAAAAAGCGAAAATAAGGTAAAAATAGGTCTAAAATGGCTTAAAATACATTGAAATAGGCTAAAAACTGCAAAAAATTCGCGATGATGGCGTCATCATAGGTTAAATATGGCGTCATAATTTTAGGATACTTTTTCATTTTTTGGCGGAGGGGCAAATCCTCCAATAAAACGGGGGGGGGGCATTTCCAGACCGTACACAGGTCTGACTATATGTTGGGAGAAAGGGTATTTTTTTCCGGTCAGTTCGGTATCCTTAACATTTTTGGTAGACCATTTCACGGCGAGATATGCTTCGTTGAAAAAAGACATTTTAAAACAGTTTTTCCCAATTTAACAGAACCAGAGTTAATATTACGTAATAAAAATTTAACTCAAGGTAGATACACCAAATGTACATGCCCACAAAAATTTTCAGCGAAATCCCTACTATTGAAGTTTTTTAATTTTGTTTTATTGCTAAAATTATTGAAATAAAAAATAAAAAGAAGTGATAAAAAGAAACACAGTCGATAAAATATTTATTGAATACATTATTCTACGTGACGTTTTGATTGTATCGCACAATCATCATCAGACGAACTAAAATACAAACAAAATTAAATTTTTTAAATCCAATATATAATTATACTTACGGAATAAATGCAAATAGGATAAAATAAAAGAATATAAGAATACTAAAAATATTAAGACAAAGCGAAAGATCTATATAACTTGATAAACATACAATTTTCAAAATAAAATTTTTTAAAGGTAAAAAATAAATACAATATAAAATTAAAATATTTATAAAATATGGAATAAAATAATACAAGAACTAATTTTAAAATATGTGTTAAACCCAATGGATAAAATTTTTAAAAGTAGACTTAAAGATACAGTATTATTGAAAAATGTATAAAAGAAAACGTTTATAGTGAATAAAACTAGATTTTGACTGGAAAAAAAATTTTTATATTATAATTGAAACGAAAAATTTTATTTATTTAAAGATTAAAAAAAAACTTTTTTAAGTAAGAATTTTAAATGGAAAAATTATTTTGTATAAACAATCTATAGTAATAAAAATAATAAAACCTAACACTTGCAAAATATATGACCTACAGTATAGCAATGATAAAAAGAAATGAAACAGACAAACCATTAAAATTTTAAACACAAAACTGATAAATTATCGTAGCAACTAATTAATAAGACACATTTTATAATTTGAACAGAAAAAAGGAGGTAAAATTTGAAAAAACGCCGAAAAGAAAAGCAGGTTGGTAAGACAAAGAAGTACTGTAAAATTGCGCGCGCGTATAAAAAGGTAACTGGGAAAAATAAGATTTGTTGTAAAACAAGAGGAATTAAGTAAGAAGTAAAAACAAATATATTTAAAAAAGTTTTAAAGGAAAAGATGAAATATTTTTGTTAAGGCAGGGTTTATTCTGCTCAATAACAATATTTTCTTTAATTAAAAGCTCAAAATCACTGTTACCTCTACAAACAACAGAAAAATCATCAATACTAGCCTTGTAGCCACATTTAAGAACATGAACTAAAATAGCCGATTCTCGGTGTACAGTAGGGTTTCCGGTAAGAGCTGAAATTCCCAAATGTTCCGACACTCTGGTATGTAGATGACGGGAGGTTTTACCCGTGTAGCTGGTACCATTGCAGTTACCTCACTTAAAATTATAAACCACACCAGAGATCAGACGTTTGGGAATTTTATCTTTTATCCGAAAAAACTGACTGACACGATTTTTAGAGCAAAAGACTATTTTACAATCTACCTGAGGAAGAGATTTTAATAAACGCCTAACCTTAGTACGAATTTGTAAAGACAATACTCCTAAATAAGGTAAAATTAAAACGACCGGACAAGAAGGTACAGAAAATATTGTTTTAGATAAACGAGGTGATCCAAACATTTTGTGAAAGAATTTTTTAATAACTAAATCGCATAATGACATTTGTCTCGTCTTAACATTGCTGACTATTTTTTCCAGTTTGAATCTTTTTTCAAGTCGATTAGTCGTTTTACACCCTGTTTTTTGGATAAGGACACCATAAAGACTTGTCTTAAGGATATAGCTTTATTTTCCTATCACCATTTTAATAACAGACCACCCGTTTCAAATCTTACTAAATCAGAACGCGAAGCTTTAAAAATTCTTCAAAACGACAAAAATATTGTTATAAGCAAAGCGGACAAAGGAAATTCCATAGTTATTTTAGATAAATCGGATTATATCAAGAAAATGAACACAATTCTCAACAGCAATAAATTTGAAAAATTAGATGTTTCAACAAAAAACGATTACAACACAATTATTAAACAGGAACAATCCATCCGGAAAACTTTAAAACCGCTAAACTTTAGATTGTAAAATAGTCTTTTGCTCTAAAAATCGTGTTGGTCAGTTTTTTCGGATAAAAGATAAAATTCCCAAACGTCTGATCTCTGGTGTGGTTTATAATTTTAAGTGCGGTAACTGCAATGGTACCAGCTACACGGGTAAAACCTCCCGTCATCTACATACCAGAGTGTCGGAACATTTGGGAATTTCAGCTCTTACCGGAAACCCTACTGTACACCGAGAATCGGCTATTTTAGATCATGTTCTTAAATGTGGCTACAAGGCTAGTATTGATGATTTTTCTGTTGTTTGTAGAGGTAACAGTGATTTTGAGCTTTTAATTAAAGAAAGTATTGTTATTGAGCAAATTAAACCCTCCCTTAACAAAAATATTTCATCTTTTCCTTTAAAACTTTTTTAAATATATTTGTTTTTACTTCTTACTTAATTCCTCTTGTTTTACAACAATTCTTCTTTTTCCCAATTACCTTTTTACACGCGCGCGCAATTTTACAGTACTTCTTTGTCTTACCAACCTGCTTTTCTTTTCGGCGTTTTTTTCAAATTTTACCTCCTTTTTTCTGTTCAAATTATAAAATGTGTCTTATTAATTAGTTGCTACAATAATTTATAAGTTTTGTGTTTAATATTTTAATGGTTTGTCTGTTTCATTTCTTTTTATCATTGCTATACTGTAGGTCATATATTTTGCGTGTGTTAGGTTTTATTATTTTTATTACTATAGATTGTTTATACAAAATAATTTTTCCGTTTAAAATTCTTACTTAAAAAAAGTTTTGGTTTTTTTTTTAAGCTTTAAATAAATAAAAATTTTTCGTTTCAATTATAATATAAAATTTTTTTTCTGGTCAAAATCTAGTTTTATTCACTATAAACGTTTTCTTTTATACATTTTTCAATAATACTGTATCTTTAAGTCTACTTTTAAAAATTTTATCCATCGGGTTTAACACATATTTTAAAATTAGTTCTTGTATTATTTTATTCCATATTTTATAAATATTTTAATTTTATATTGTATTTATTTTTTACCTTTAAAAAATTTTATTTTGAAAATTGTATGTTTATCAAGTTATATAGATCTTTCGCTTTGTCTTAATATTTTTAGTATTCTTATATTCCTTTATTTTATCCTATTTGCATTTATTCCGTAAGTATAATTATATATTGGATTTAAAAAATTTAATTTTGTTTATATTATGGCAGCAGCCGAAAATTCAGGCATTTTTGCTAATTCCAGTCTTTTCCCCGTAACCCTATTTTTAACGCTCCAAAAACAGCGCCTCCAGTGTTTTTATAAATTAAATTTATTAATTCGTCTTCACAAAATTAAATTAGTAAAATCTTTTATAAGCGGTAATGCACTGTCTCACACGCGAGCGGGTGCTCGCCTGGTTTGTTGCGCCGGTTGTTTGAGTCGGTGTGTTTTTATTCGGCGTGTAGTGGGCGCATGTTCCGCCGCTCAGTTTAGTAATGTGCAAATATAAAAACGGCTCCCGCAGTAAAAAGTCGTTGGTTTTTTTACTTACTCAAAAACATCCGGCTGCGAAATACGACAAGAAGAACTGAAGGCCTCGAGGCGGAATAATCTTTCTAGCCTCTCCCCTGAGACTTATTCTTTTAACAAGTGCCATCTTAATTTTATCTGCAATAGGTCCCCTGTCGTATTTCAGCAGTCCTACGCGGGATTTCTCAAACAACTGGCGCTGGAACCTTTTTAAAACTTTTTTGAATGCTGAGCAAAATGCTTATTTAGAGTGTGAGTCCGGTGCATTTCCACGGCTGAACCTTTCGTCCCAGAAACTTAGTCAAAGTAGTTCTAAGCTTTTTAGTTACAAATTAACGGTGCTGTTTTCCTTTCTAACGGCTTTGTTGGGGGTAGCTCGTAAACCCGCGTTGCCTTGGTAACCTTCGTATTAAAAGTGTGTTTTATTTGCGTTCGGCTTTAAGCCTCGTTTTTGCAAACCCCTCCCTTGCCAAACCGGCCCTAACTAAGTTAAAGGTGTCTTTTCACCAACTTTTCGTACTCGCCCCACCCTTAGGTTTAAGCGGCCGCCTTTTCGTATCTTTTTACTAAAGTCATTTTATTAGGCTTAAGCTAGTTCTTGTGCCAGCCCCGCGTAAGCTTTTGTCCGGTAATACGTAATTTCGTCGCCTAGGTGTATGCTTACTTTTGGCACTCATAAAATGTAACTCCGTTTAAGTTGTTCAACATAGCAGTACTAATTTAACGTTATACATCCGTTAATTAATTTACTTACGGTGACATAGGTTCAGCCAAAGGAGTACTCGTCTGGCGAGTAACAGACAGACATACAAGCATCGGTAACCACGTTTGGAGTAGAGCCAGACACCTTGTCGTTCGTTCTGTGTCCGTCGGCGGTTGAAATCCCCGCTATAAAAAACAACTATTGTTATTGGCGCGACAGTATTTTAGTTCGTCTGATGATGATTGTGCGATACAATCGAAACGTCACATAGAATAATGTATTCAATAAATATTTTATCGACTGTGTTTCTTTTTATAATAAGATGTCGGTTTCCATCTAACCAAAATTTTCATAAAAAGAAGTGATAGTAGAGATTTCGTTAAAAACTTAAAAACTGGCTCAGAATTATGGTACAACTTATGTGTTAAAAGTTGGGAACAAACTAATTCCTATCAAATGACCAAACTTTCATTTATATTTTTTTTTTATTTGACGTCGGGAAACTACTTTTTTAAACGTTTGTTTAAAAGGAGCTTTTAAGAAAAAAACTTAGACGGAGCAGTAGTCGAGTGGTTAGAACGTCAGACTGAAATCCCGCAGGTCTAGGTTCGAGTCCCCCTGGGCAATATTTTAAACCTCAAAAAATGTTTTGTTTTAATTTTTTTACTTTTTAATTAAAAAAAGTGTTCATTATTCAATACTGTATTCAACCCCAAGTACGTTTTTAACCTCGAGTACGTTTTTTCAGTGTTTTTGAGGTAAAACTGTTACACAGTCAGAATGCCACCAAGGGGGGGCCGCAACCCCTCTAGTGCCCCCCGGAAGGTCGAATTGAAAAACGGATGTAGAATTCGTCATCAGGACTTCCGAAACCCTTCGAGTACATGTTTTGGGGAAAATTGGTGAAATTTTTGCAACTGTATCGTTCTACCTTAAAAAATAAATGTATTTGAAGCCATTCTATTGCAGGTCTCAAAAACAAACGACCAGATTTTCCAACTGTTGGCAATCGCCATGGTGTTGAATCCGCAGAGAATTGACGAGAGTGTCCTGTCTCAATTGAACGAAAAAGTTTCGGAGAGAATAAATCGCATGCAAAAAGGGTAGGTTAACTCCAATGAATTAAAAGTAATCACTTTTGTCTTAATATTGTCCTATAGAATTTTTAAATTGTTTATTTTTTAAAGGCTACATACGGGTTTAATTCTACAACCAATTTTTTCAATAAATTTGGTTGTTAAATTTTTTAGCGCCTGGTTATTTTCACTTCTATTTCAAGTTGTCATGATTTAATCCCATAAAACAATATTATAAATTAAAAGTATTTTTTAACATTAAACTGGTTTAAACACCTTCCTTCACCCATTGAGCAAGTTACCACGATAAGGGAATTAAATCCTGAGTAAGGAGGGGGTGTAAAATCTGAGAAAGACATTCTTACCACATTTTCGGGATTTAATGGTTAACCCATATTATTTTGTTGACTTTGCAAAAATCCCTATAAACCAGTAATTTAAAATTTTTTTTCTAAAATGTTTAAACACTATTTTTAAAAAGTATTTGGAAGTATTTATAAATTATTTTCAAAGAATTTTTTCCGAATTCATGTGATAATCACCCCCCGTACTCTTTTATACCTTGATTCCAAAATTGAAAATTAAAATTTGTCTATATCGTCATAAAAAACTCGTAACTGTGATTCTTTTTATTTTTTAATTCAAATACTATTATTAGCTCTTATAAATCGGAGTCAAGTTGAATTTATACTGTTTTGACTTGTTGTGTTTTAATAACAATCGACGATTTTGTTTTAGGGAACTGTCCGAATTCAACGCAGCATTTCTTTTCGGCTGTCCGAAATTCCTAGCACCGACAGTGAGTGCTATCGAAGCCACGCAAGGAAATATAGCCAAAGTAAGCTTTTTTAGTTGTTTATTATTAATACTAAAGTGCCCCGGAGCTCCGCCCTATTTTTTCACGAAATACATGAATAATAAAAGAGTGACGCCATAGACTATTTTGTCAAAATTTTTTTGTAAATTAAATTTTTTTCAAAAGTTATCTAAAACGTTAGAAATAGCCTTAAAAATGCAAATAGAGTATTATCTAAATTATTTTAATTTTAAATAAACTAAAAATCGCTCATTTAAGGGGCGGAGCTCCGGAGCTTCCTCCGCTTAAAATGGCCATACCCCCGGAGCATGATATTGGCGGGTAGGAAGGAACATCACTAATTATTATTCTAAAAGTTCCTAACATCTGCATTTCAAAATTCAGAACGACAAACCTATTTCGAATTCTCGAATTCGTTCCATTAACCAGGTCATTTTTTGAATTTAAATAAAATCTCGATAAATCTTGGGCCTAATATAAATAATAATTAAAATTTTAACAAGCTGCATTTAATAAATAGAGACAGTTAGTCGTTTATTTGACAACTGGGTGCACGATGAACTAACGAACAACATAATATTTTTATTATAAGTAATTTTTTGTAGTTTTTTTAGCGAAAGTGAGCTTTTTAGTTAAATTTTGATGGTTTTTATTTATTAATATAATGTTATTATTAGTAAGTTTTTTAGTTTTTGTTTATAGCCAAAATAAGTTATTCGATTGATTTATTTAAATTTTTAAAGGCGATTTAAGGGGCAGGGTTAAATTAAAATATTTTTTATTAAATATAGCGGTCTTTGCTGCACTGCAACACATAAAAGCACTGTAATAATGTTCATGTAATTTTAGGCCCCCACTAGACAAAAATCCAGGGCCCTTGATACATGAGCATAAGGGGGATAAGGTGGGATCCATCCCCCCCTAGCCTCGAAATTTCAGACCCCCCTAGAAAAAATCTTGGCCCCCCTCTTCCCCTCAAAATTTCTAAATTTTGACACCCAACCCCCCTCTGGAATTCTGAATTGACCCCTCCCCTCCCCCCTTCCAAGACAAAATTTGAGTATGAATTTAGGTCAAAATTTACTGTCACAACCACGGTTTTGTAGTAAAAAAAACAGTACTTTTGTACTCTTTTTATACATAAATAGCCTATTTTAGTATATAAAATTCTATATTAGTGCTAAAAAACTTAAATAAATTATTAAATGTGACTTTGTTTGGAAACCGGACCCTCTCGGATCCCCCTCTGGATCTTAAACTAGTCTACTCCGGGTCGACCTCCTCCCTAAAAAGCTAAAGGGGTACGTACCCCCCCCTGTACCCCCTCCTAGCTGTCAAAGGGTCATTTACCCGGGGTAGCCACCCCCCTGGCTTGCCAGTCCAGGTCCATGCTCATGTATGGGGCCCCTACCCTTCTCGAGAAAATTTTAAGTACTTTTTTATACCGAATTTTCTTCCGAAAGCGTGATTTTTAACTCTTTTTATACCAAAATATGACTTTTTATTCAATAAAATGTTATATAATTATCTTATAAAAAACAATTATTAAACCTTTAATGGTTTAGAAGCATTTTGCTTCAAACATTGGACACCCTGACCCCTCTCTAGGTTTCAAAATTTTCCACCTTGGGTCGACCCCCCCCCTAGAAAACCAGGTTTCAAGAGCCTGGCCTAGGGAAAGCCTAAAGACCCTCCGCCTCTCTAGCTTTCGTGACCGTGTTCATATATGCCTGTGAAAAGAACTTACTGTTCGGCCTTGTGTATACCGTTTTAAGCAAAACAAAACGAAATAAAGTTAAAATAAAATAAATAAACAATTTATTTTGAAGAACCCACGAATGCCCAACCTACAAATGACCGATCCAGCAAAAAATAATAAGTTAGGTAATTGACTTACTTTGGTCGGCCTTAATTTCGGCTACCGGCTGTTATTTTTGCCATGTGCAAACTTATGAAATGAACTGCGTATGGCTAGATAGATGACAGCCATACTCAGTTTGCGCATGACAAAAAAACACAACCGTTGGCCAAAATTAAGGCTTGCCGAATTTAAATCACTTACCCTAAAGAAAAATAAAATTTAAAACAAACTTTAAAATAAACTAGTATTTTTCAGGAACCCACGGATCACCAGGCCCGGATTTTTATGGCGGAGATATTGGAGCAGCAGAACATCCCGATAATTCGCGGTTACTTGAAGCTCTACAGCTCCATTCCCTGCTCCAAACTGGCCAGCTTCATGGGCATCAGCGTGGAGGAACTGGAGAGCGCCCTACTGTCTTTTAAAGTAAGCGCGTTTCCTGGAGCTCCGGAGCTTAACTTATTTTGTGTAATGGAATTTGAAAGTGCGCTTTTGTGCTAGAGGAAAAGAGAGAGCTGTACTGTCTCTTAAAATAAGCGCGTTTAAGCATGTTCTCCGGAACTCCGCGGGTAAATTTAATTTATTTTGTGTGGTGGAATTTGAGAGTGCGCTTCCGTTGTTTGTAGCTAAGCGCGGTCTAATTCGGCGCTTAGCTTCAGGTTTAGGTAGGAGCCCTGGAGCGCCACTTAAGCTCCGCCTTAATTTTTGTGAAAGAAATAGAGAGCCCACCCACCTATGACTGCCCACCTATGACTGGGACCCCCAAATTTTAGGGGAGGGGTTGTTCGGGCTACCCCCAATTTTAAAAGGGGTTTCGGCAATAATCGGGATTTTTGGGGGGGAAATATAACGCCCCACCACCTCCCCCTGCCCACCTTATGCTCCCCTCGATAACTACTGTAAAGTTGACCGGAACCCGTCTTTTTACTTTAAGTTTACTGAATTAAAATTAAAATAAATATAAGATTAATGACTATAATGGATTCAATTTTGTAATAGTTTTCACCAGCTGACCGCGGCACGTCACCGCGGCAGCTGACACTGGTTGTTGATGAAATACATTGTTTAATAAAAATTTGTTGTTGATTTGGCTCTTTAGATTTTGAAAAGATTAGATAAAAATCCGCCTGTAGTTTCTCTCTGCTGGTAAGAAATTTGTGTCTTTAACAGTGGCTTAATTAACTTTTATAATCCTAAAATATTTATATATTTGACACAAACTTACAAACAATTTTTTAAGTAATTTAACTTTACTCTATTTCAGCTGTGCCAGAAAAATAGTGGTCGCTTGTACATTTACAATTTTTGATATCGTGCTTGCAAGTGGCACAGTTGTTTATTCAGTTTATTCAAATGTTGGATTGGTAAACATTTACAATATCTTAACATTTCTCTCTAATTTAACTCTAAACAAACAATTTTTATTTCAATCTCACATTTTAACCTTTGCTTCTGTATTCTGTGTTGCTTTGTATTTGCTTTGTTATATATTTAGTTTGCTTTGTGTTCTTTGTATATCTATATTGTGTTGTGCATTTATTCTGTATTTTCTACATGTGTTCTTTCTTCCAAGAGGACTGGAAAAGCGCTACCCTTTCTGGTAGCTGGTAGCAGAGACAACAAATTCAATAAGGTAATTTTCGCTATCTTTGTTTTACTGTTATTATCGGACATAAATATCATGCGAAACGACCAATCAGCTGCGTTCCAACCATGCTTATGCAAATAATTTTAAATGTAGGATTCATTCATTAAGAAGTAAACCAACCTGTCAGGACACCTATGGATAGGATGTATCAAAGCTTTTTGAAAGGATGGTCGTCTAATCTTGAAAAAAATATTCGGAGGAGAGGGGCATCAAATTTCAATCGTGAAAAAATTGGCTATAATTTTTAAGAGAGGTGTTTATTTATTGAGTTGTATCACAATTACTTAAGTTTAAAAAACGTTGAAAAATTGAGCTGGCTCACGGGTGTCAATTTTCCTCACCTTCAATTTTTAAAATCAAAGTTTTTTTCCCCAATATATCCAAAGACTTCAAGTCCCAATGGTCACAATATGTAATGAGAAACCAAATACACAGTGCCTTGACTTACTTTATCTACATAAAAGTCCAAATCTGCTGTTGTGTCTTCTTCTAGGGACTCTTCTTGACCAATGTTAAACAGTTTATGCTAAAACAAAATTTAAATGTTTTTCGCAGGTTTTTTTTTGTTTCCACTCATAATTCACATGCTTATCTGGATGAAATTGCATTGCATAAACTTTGGAATAGTATGGTAAAAATACGCAATTATAAATCATATTTTATCAATGATTATTTTTAAAATTATTTTTATCACATTAAAATGTTTTTAAAGTTCTGAGCAAAGTTTTTCTTTACAAAATTGAATCCATTATAGTCATTAATCTTATATTTATTTTAATTTTAATTCAGTAAACTTAAAGTAAAAAGACGGGTTCCGGTCAACTTTACAGTAGTTATCGAGGGGAGCATAAGGTGGGCAGGGGGAGGTGGTGGGGCGTTATATTTCCCCCCCAAAAATCCCGATTATTGCCGAAACCCCTTTTAAAATTGGGGGTAGCCCGAACAACCCCTCCCCTAAAATTTGGGGGTCCCAGTCATAGGTGGGCAGTCATAGGTGGGTGGGCTCTCTATTTCTTTCACAAAAATTAAGGCGGAGCTTAAGTGGCGCTCCAGGGCTCCTACCTAAACCTGAAGCTAAGCGCCGAATTAGACCGCGCTTAGCTACAAACAACGGAAGCGCAGGCTATATCTCAAATTCCACCACACAAAATAAATGGCGGAGAGCTAACGCGCTTTTTTAGAGAAGTAAGCTCTCTCTTCCTCTAGACGAAGGCGAGCTTGAATATATGCAGAAATCAGGTTAAGAAACCAGAAGCATGCTGTAAAAGACAGTAGGGCGCTCTCAGTTCCTCACGCTGATGCCATGAAGCTGGCAGTTTGGAGCAGGAATCAAAGCTGCTGGTTTCGTAACCGCGAATTATCGGGATGTTCTGCTGCTCAATATCTCCGCATAAAATCGGGCTGGTGATCATAGATACTGATCTATAGTTTATTTTGTTTTTTTATTTTTCTTTTTAAAGTTGTTTGTAGCTTTTCGTTGTTCGTATCTCACGAAATTTGAGGGGTCCGGACCTCCAAAATCCGAAAGGCTGCCCGCCTATGAAGGAGTCGGGGCATTATGCATTTAGCACTTGTTCAAAATTATTTAAATTGATTTTTTGTGTTTCCCATGGCTACAGCCATAGGTGAGAAAGGAGGGGGGGCAGGGTGGGGTCTACCCCCCTAGCCTCAAAATTTTGGGACCCCCCGCCCTAAACGAAAATCTAGGCCCCCCTTCCCTAAAATTTCCGAATTTTTTACCCCTGACCCCCCTCTAGGATTTCAAATCTGACCCCCTCGCCCTCGGGAAAATTTTAGGAATTTTTTTATACTAAATTTTCTTCTAAAAACGTGATTTTTTTTACACATATTCATGTTTTTACACCCTTTTTATACCAGAATATCGCTTTTTATTCAATAAAATGCAGTATTATTTTATAAAAAGAACAATTATTAAACTTATTATGGTTTAAAACTGTTTAGCTTTGAACACCGGACCCCACCTGACCATACATGGGCACGGCCCCCCCCACTCAGAAGTGGGGGGGGAGAAAAAGTTAACCCCCCTCCCAATTTTGGAAAAATGAAGAAAAAAAATGTCTTTAAATTGACTTCTAACTGCTTTCAAACTTAAGTTTTGAGGTCAAAATGAATGTTTTAAGCAATAAAAAGCTCAAAAATGCAATAAAAAAGGCTTTTTGACCTAAAATTAGAGTTTTTACCTATTTTTCCTTCAAAATCGAAAAACGATATGGGTAAAATGCACTCCAGAAAAAAAACGATATGGGTATTTTGCGTTTCTCGGATTTTAACCCACCCTAATTTGGGGTTTAACCCCCCCCCACTCCGGACCAACTTGCCCATGTATGCACCTGACCCCTTCTATATTTCAAAATTCTGCACCCCGGGTCAACCCCCCCTAAAAAGCTAGGGAGGGGGGTCCGGACTCCCCTGGGACCCCCTCCTAGAATTTAAAATTCGATTTACCCCGGGTAACCACTCCTCCCCCTCCCCTAGTTTCCCCGACCGTTCACAGCTATGCTAAGGTCTCTCCGGACAGTTTTTACTTCACACCGTGCAATAAAAAAACCAAATGAAATACAGAACAAAATTTATTTTTTGCTTACATAAAAATGTATTTTATTATTTATAGTAATTATAGAGCATTATAATATTTTAAAATATCCCAATGACAAAAATTCAAATGAACGGCAAAAAGTGGGAAACAATGCTGTTTAAATATTTACAAATATTTTTTTATGTTTTGAGTCATTGAAAAAATTATAATAAATCTAAAATAAATATTAAATAAAAAATTTGGCAATGAAAATAATGTTCACAGAGGGATTCAATCCCTCGACCTCAAAACTTTCACCAGTGGGAGACGGGCTCACCCCACTGCGTCACATAGCCATCTGCGCAAATGATCTAAAAGAGTTCTATAAACCCACGGCCTTTATTAAATCTAAAATATGCACGCACAACAGATTAACAGCACGAGAGCTATTATGGCAATTTAAAAATCATTATATTTCAATAAAAACATACTACTTGGAGCTTTAAATTTCACCAAATTAAATTAAATTCACGTTTCGCCTAAATTTTGAAGAAATTAACCCCCATTTGTTACGGAAAATTATATATTAAACCATAAATACAAAAATATTTCCATTACTTTTTACGTACGTGAAAACGTGTAACCATAGATGTTTTTGGTCGGGTCCGCTAGGGGGGTCCACCCCCGGATGGAAGGCCAAAATTTTTTAGGAGGGGTGTCCAGGGGGATCCGGACCCCCCTGGCTTTTTACGGGGGGTCGACCCCGGGTGCGAGATTTCAAATTTAGGGGGGGGGGGTCAGGGGGTCCAATTTTTTAGCAAAATTTTTTTTAACTCAATAATTTAAGTGTTTTTAGGTCTAATATTGAATTTTATGTAATAAAACAGCCTATTTAGGCCTAAAAAGTGTATTTAAACACTGTTTTTAACTAAAAAAACGTGTTTTTGACAGTAAACAAAAAAAATATACTTCCAAATTGGTCGGGGGGGGGGGGGGGGGGGAGGGGGGTCAGGCTTCGCTAGGGGGGGGGGTAGGTCGGACCGCTCTCGAGCTTGGGGGGGAGGGGGGGGCCCCCCTCGATTTTTTCCAGGGGGGGGGGTCCAAAATTTTGGCTCTAGGGGGGGGGTGCACCCCTCTGTCCCCCCCCCAAAAACATCTATGCGTGTAACAGTTCCCCTTTATTGGAAGTATTTTTTAATAAATACTGAGTAGTGAATATCTTTTTAAGGGTTTAAAATAAATTTCATTGCAATTTGATTTTTATATCCATTATTTCAACTACTACTACGAATAATATAATGAATGTGAACTTTGTAATCGTGGTATTTCTGCCTTTTTAACACCCATATCAATTTTTATGGCAACATTTCTGTATTTCGCGAGTATGCCAAAGATGGCAATTTTTCACACTTAAGAAAACTGTCCGGAGAGCCTTAAAGCGCGAAGCGGAGTCAAACTTTTTGTCTTCGATTTTGATAATTTTTTGAGAAAACTTTACCCCTGCCTCCAATAACCAACAAAAATTTTTTCAACAAAATATCCGCAGTAAGTCAGGAGTTATGACAAAAAATCTTAATACCTATAACAAACAAATCCTAAGAAGATTTTTTTAAGCCGAATAATTTACTGTTTAAAAAGTTATTTATCACGAAGATATATTAGTAGAATGTTTTTCTGGACACCGATGTCGCACCAATTATTTTGAAATCAATAAATAATAATAATAAAAGGCTTCTGTACAGCCACTAGCCAGGCTGTTAAAAACTGTAATTGTCGAAAGTTAACAAACACGGGAAATCTCAAAAATATGCATTTAGTTTTAAAATTTACTGTGCACGGGTATTAAAAACTTTTGTACGTTATTTTTTGCTTTCTTGCGATGAGTGCAAAATAACAGAACTTTATAAATTTTATTTTAAAATAATAAATGTATAATAAATACAAATTATTTTTCAACAACAAAACTTTTGTTTTGCCAATGTACTACTTACCAAAAGCTGCGTCACAACGAAAGATTTGTCTTCATTTGATATGTCAATAAACCAATTTGTTAATAGCTAAATACATATGAAAACATATTAATATTATTTATACACGCTAAGATTACAGTTAATAATACTATTATAAAGTATTTTTTAGAATGTCAAGGGGCGATACAATCTGGCATTGGTTTTTAAGTGTTGTAACTTGGTATACATGAGTTTTAAGAGCCGAAGTATTATGAGCACATTAGTATGATTTGACACAGAAGAAGGAACATTCATGCTTTTATCTCAAAAAATAGATTTTGTAAAATTTTTAAACGTAACCTTCTTCCAGGTCAAAAATAGGTGTGGTGTGTTTTTTAAAATCTAGGAAAAGGTATTGTTATTTTATAGTTTATCAGTAAGCCGTCTTTACAGACGGTAGGGTAAAAAAACTGGATCCCAAAAATAAAAACTTTGTTTAAACATAACATTATTAGTATTTTTTTCAACAAGCTTTTATATGCATTTTTTAATTATTTAAGCCGAATTCACTTGATAAATTTTTTTGAAACTGAACGAGATTTTTGTATAAATTAGCAGCGCCGATCTAGGTTTTTACGCTCAAAAGTTACGACTTGTCGCCAGATTACTTCATGTTATCAAGACAAATATTGTGTCGAATAGATTAGGGCACGTTGGTCGGATTTGGAGTCATACATCGGCAAGTTGGTCAGGCAGAAGTGGGTGGGGGGTTAAACGTAAACCCGGATTTGAGGAAGAGGGTTAAAATCTGAAAAACGTGTTTTACTCACATTATATTTTTCTGGACTAGATTTTACCCATAACGTTTTTTTCGATTTTAAAGAAAAAAATAGGTTATAAACGGTAATAAGTTTTAGGTCAAAAAGCCCTTTTTATAGAATTTTTAAGGTTTCTATTGCTTAAAACACTCATTTTGACCTCAAAACTTTAGTTTGGAGGCAGTTAGAAGTCACTTTAAAGACATTTAGTCTTTATTTTTACAAAACTGGGAGGGGGTAACATTTCTGCCCCTCACTTTTGAGTGGAGGGGGGTATACAGGTTCGCGGAATTTTCGTCTTTTACCTTACGTCTTTCAACACCTTGCCTTCCACATCTTTTCTTTGGAAAGCTCGTCTTTTAAACATCTCGTCTTCGGAAAACTCGTTTTTTGAGTTTGCCGAGGTTAGACGAGCTTTCCGAAGACGAGATGTTAAAAGACGTAATGTGGAAGACCGAAATTCCAGACACTGGGTATACACTATACCCCTTATCTCAAAATTTGTGGGAGGGGAGTGGAGAGGGTTAACACCTACCCCAACCATAGGTGGGTCCCGACCATACATGGGCACGGGGGGGGGGGGGGGGGGGGGGCGCCAGACTAGGGGGGGGGGGGAGGACCCCCCCCCCCCCCAAGAAGGGGGGGGGGGGGGGGACAGGTCCCCCTTCCGGGAGAGGGGAAAAGAAGAGAGAAAAGAGAAAAACGCCAGACCCAAGGCTAAGGTCCAAATGAATGTTTTAAGCAATAGAAAGCTCGAAAATGCAATAAAAGGGGCTTTCAGGCCAAAAATTGGTGTTTTACCTATTTTCCCTCCAAAATCGAAAAACGAAGGGAAAAAGCACGGCAAGAAAAAGAAGAGGGGGGGGTGTTTTGCGTGGCGGGTTTTTTCCCCCCCCCCTCGGGTTGGGGGTTTCCCCCCTCTCCCGGATTTCCGTCCCCGTGGCCCCGACCCCCGAAATTTGGGGAGGTGTCCTGAAAATTTTTTGGGGGTATACCTCAAATACCCCATTTTTAGCGTTTTTAGTACTGGGACCCCCCAAATTTTAGAGGGCGGTGTCCGGGGCACAACCAAATTCTAGGGGGGGTGTCGTCTATAATCGGGATTTTTGGGGGGTATAACCCCCCCAACCCCTCCCCCTGCCCACCTATGGTGGGTACAATACAATGGCGTGCCCAGGGGAAAGGGCGAGGGAGAACGGCCGCCCCCCGCCTCGCTCCCCCCCGGAAATCGGGCAAAACCCGATTTTTTGTAAGGGGAACCTTACGTTTTTTGAATTTTGGGAAAGAAGAATTTTTTTCTTTAATACAGAAACTTTCGTGAAGCCTTTCTAAAGCATATTAATGGTCTTAAACAAAATTTTCCCCGCTTCGCGGGTAGTTTAAATTGACAATTTATCTTAGTTTTTTATTTCAAATCGATTATGCCGTTCAATAGTTAATCCATACATGTTAAATAAAACTACTTCTCTCCAAGGGGGCATTCTGCCCATAGGTGGGCAGCCCCTCGGATTTGGGGGGAGATAAGGGGGGGTCAAATTTTAGTGGGGGTGTCCGGCAAGACCCAAATTTTGAGGGGGGTATACCCAATATTTCCGCGCTGCCTTAAAATGGGCTTAAAACGCGTAAAAAAACGTAAAACACGCTTATAAATGCTTTAAAACTGTGTAAAATTGAAATAAGACCTTATTGCAACTTTTTATTTTTTTTAGTCCTTTTATAACACTTAAAAAATTTTCTCCGGGAGGCGAATTTGGGGGGTGTCCCCGGGTACCCCAAATTTAGGTGGGGGGTGTCAGCGAAATCCGAAATTTTGGGGGGTATAACCCCCAACTCCCTGCCCACCTATGATTCTGCCCCCAGATTCCCTGCCAAGGGGTTCTGCCTCTTGACCATACATGGGCACGAGGGGTTGGGGGGGTTACCCCCCCAAATTCTGAGAAGGGGAGTTTAACCCCCCACCCAGAAGTAGGAGGGAGAGAAAAAGTTAACCCCCCCCCCAATTTTGGAAAAATAAAGAAAAAAATGTCTTTAAATGACTTCTAACTGCCTCCAAACATAAGTTTTGAGGTCGAAATGAATGTTTTAAACAGTAAAAAGCTCAAAAATGCAATAAAAAGTGCTTTTTGACCTAAAATTAGCGTTTTTTACCTATTTTTTTTCAAAATCGAAAAACGATATGGGTAAAATGCACTTCAGAAAAAAAACGATATGGGTATTTTGCGTTTCTCGGATTTTAACCCCTCTCTAATTTGGGGTTTAACCCCCCCCCACTCTGGACCAACTGCCCTTGAGCCCCTTTAGGGTTAGTATTTACCCCCCAGACTGTCCCCTTTAAATGAAATCCTGGGCACGCCACTGGGTAGGCAGGAGTGGGGTTTGAGGGTTTACCCCCAAATCCCGATTACTGCCGACACTCCGCCCAAAATTTAGGGGTTACTCCGAACATACCCCTAAATTTTGGGGGGTCCCAGTACTAAAAACACTAAAAATGGGGTATTTGGGGTATATTCAAAATTTTTTTTCAGGACATCCCCCCCCTCAAATCCGGGAGGCTGCTTATCTATGCTCAAAACCATTTATAGGTGAGCAGCCTCCGAATTTTTTTCCTGGGAGACGGGAGTATACCCGACCCCTGAACTTTGAGATATACCTTGAGATATACTTTGAGGTATAGATAGCTAAGATACCTCGTATAGTACTGGGATGGGACCTCCCAAACTTTAAAGGGGGGGGGTGTCCAGGGTACCCCGAAATTTTAGGTGAGGTTTCAGTTCGGCAGTAACCGGGATTTTTAAGAGGGTATAACCCCCCTGCTTACCTATGCCCCCAACCTCCTCCCCCCTTTCGTCCCATGTATGTCTGGAAGTTTAACTACCCTTAAAATCTTTAAAAAACAACATTTTTTAGCTTTTTTATACCAAGCATATGACATGACAAAATCTAGTCTTGGGGTTGGCAGAGTAAAATAATGATTGGTTAGGGATATCCGGAGAAATAAAAGAACAACAAACCTCCATTTTATGATTAAAATCTTTTTGTCTGCCTCCCCTTGATTTAATGTGGTTACCATTTCCGTTAAGTAACGAATTAAATCCACTATTGCTTCTAGAACTAGATGCTGTGTTTTCAACTTGTACGTCCACCTCCATAATAATTTTTTTGTAAGGATTACCAGTTAGTTAACGTCAAAATCTGAAAACTTAAACGAGTATAAATATAGTGCCGTTGAGCCACCAGTATCGTGCTGACCTTTGGGCAGCACCTAACGGGCCTACAGGTACACCCAGTTGCTGGATCTTTTCTCTTATAGAAATAAGTCCAGCTTGGCAGTTGGCATGACTAGAAAAAGGTTGTTGTATGTCGGCCTCCAGGGACGTAACCAGAGAGGGGGCGGGGAGGGGGGGGGGCGGGGGGACGCCCCCCCCTGAAACGGTCGGACAGGGGTAAAAATAGAGATAGTGGTTGGGCGGGGGGGGGGCGGCCGCCCCGCCTCCCCCGAAATGGTCGTTAGATAGTAAAATTTGAGGGTTTCCAGAGGCTAAAAATTCAAAATTTTCCAGCGCCGAGCTAATCGCTCGGCGCTAAACTATAAAATAATTTTAGCACCCCAATTGACCCCCAAAAACCAAAAATTTTTTCCGCTTTGCTTTGCTCAGCGGTCACTTTCCATAGCATACATACATATATCTCGCTATTTATCTTGTCTAATGCTAATGTTACTTCAAAGTTAGTACAATATTTTTCATAAGTAATAAGTACTACACAGAAAGCAAAATAAACAATATGATATTGGTTGATTTATGTACCTCCCCCCTCCTAAATTTTCCATCCGCCCATAGCATTGGCTCAGATTTTTTTCATATAGGTAGGTAGGTACCCTAAATAACATGGAGTCTAGATGCTGCTCATGTGCTTTGGTTTACAATGTGGGTGTAGCCAAGGGGTCTGAAAGGTCTCTAAATTCCTTTTTTGTGAAATCCAGGCTCTGCCAATGTGTGCTAATGTAATTTTTAACTAAGAAAACATGTTTTTATCGCTAAAAACATTAGATAATAGGTTATTAGACCAAAAACAGTGTATTATACAGCTTTATCTACATTTATCCCTGTTTTTTAACGTTTTAAAAATTAAGGGGGGTGTTCCCCCCCCCCCCCAATTTCGGGGGGGGGAGGGGGGGGGCGGAGTCCCCTCCCCCCGAAATTTTTTTTGTACTACAATCCGCCCCCCCCAAAGTGAAACTGGGCACGTCCCTGTCCGCCTCGGCCACACATGGCAGTTTTCCATCAAGCAAACCATTGGACAAATACAGCTCTATTGTGTATGGAATTTATACCACTGGCTTTGCAGGGACACCTATGCTGCTTAGCATACATGGGCAAGTTGGTCCAGAGTGGGGGAGGGGGGTTAAACTAAACCCCAAATTAGGGGGGTTAAAATCCGAGAAACGCAAAATACCCATATCGTTTTTTTTTCTGGAGTGCATTTTACCCATATCATTTTTCGATTTTGAAGGAAAAATAGGTAAAAAACGCTAATTTTAGGTCAAAAAGCCTTTTTTTATTGCATTTTCGAGCTTTTTATTGCTTAAAACATTTATTTTGACCTCAAAACTTAAGTTTGAAAGCAGTTAGAAGTCAATTTAAAGACTTTTTTTTTCTTCATTTTTCCAAAATTGGGAGGGGGGTTAACTTTTTCTCCCCCCCCCCACTTCTGAGTGGGGGGGCCGTGCCCATGTATGGTCAGGTGGGGTCCGGTGTTCAAGGCTAAACAGTTTTAAACCAATATTTTAAGTCAAAAAGGTATTTCTGTTGCATTTGAGCTTTTTACTGTTTAAAACTTTCATTTTGACCTTAAAACTTAAGTTTGGGGGCAGTTAGAAGTCATTTTAAAGACATTTTTTTCATTTTTCCAAAACTGGGGGGTTAACTTTTTCTCCCCCCCACTTCTGAGTGGGGGGGGGGGTTAAACCTCCTTCTCAGAATTTGGGGGGTTAACCCCCCCCGTGCCCATGTATGCTGCTTAGGTACGACGTTAAATAGTAAGATTAATATCAGAATCAGGCGACTTAAAAAATCCTTTGGACGAAGACCTTGGAATGAGTGAACAGATATATATATATATATATACATATATACATATATTATATATATATATATATATATATATATATATATATATATATATATATATATATATATTATATATGTAAAAATTCAGGTAAAAGTTCTAACTGGTTACATTTTTTAATTTAAAAAACTCATTTAAAAGTAAAATTTTAAAAACACCTATTATTAGTTTTGATTAAAAACTGAAAATAACTATAATAAATTTTTAAAAATAAATTTTAAAAATAATAAATTTTTAGATTCTCCGGGCTTTCAGCAGTGTTAAAACAAAGTTTTTATTTCAATTTAGCGGTTAATTAAAAATTTTTCTTAACAGTAAAAATTTTTTACCCAAAATATTGTCCTTTGTTGCCTATATTTTATCCGATATTATCAAAAATTATGTTTCAATCATTTTTTAAAGTTTAAAAACAAGATATTTAGGTCAAAATTGACCTAGAAACATGTTTTTATTTAGTATTTGTAGCGTGGAAATCTCCAATAGATTGTTGGTACACGTTTAGTTTTAGTTAGTACTTGTACCAAAAAATACTTAAGTGAAAACAGTATGTATACCAGACCTGTGCACGGTCTGGAAATGCCCCCCGTTTTATTAGAGGTTTTCCCCCCCCCGCCAAAACATGAAAAAGTACCCTAAAATTATGACGCCATTTTTGATGTATGATGACGCCATCATCGCAATTTTTTTGCAGTTTTTAGCCTATTTCAATGTATTTTAAGCCATTTCAGACCTATTTTTACCTTATTTTCGCTTTTTTGTTCCTTTTTTCTCTTTTCCCCTCTTTTTTTTTCTTTTTTTTCTTTCCCCCCTGCTTGCCCCCCGTTTTATTGCCCTCCCCATTTCAAAAAAGTTGCCCCCCGTGCCCCCCCCATTTTAGAATTGCCCCCCTCCCCGTTTAAACCCCAGGGGGGGCAGTGCACAGGTCTGGTATACTTTTTAAGTCATAAAACATGACAAAAAGTCCAAGCGTTTAATATCAGTTTTTATTATTTGCTTTTTAATCCGATTCTCTCTTTGTCCATGAAAAAAAGACGTCCATACTTAACCTTCGGTTAATCCTTGATTAATCGGCAGTTTCTAATTTCGGCAATTTATAAACCTAAGCACATCAGGAATATTCAGGCGCGTCAGGAACGAGCCCCGTATGCGTTTCTAAGCCTAAGCAAAGCCTAAAAACAATCTAAACGTTCTCCACTAAGATATTTTATAAAGTTTAGGTTGTTTTTAGGCTTCGCTTAGGCTTAGGAACGCGTACGTTAAAGCTCGTTCCTGACGTGATTGACGCGCCTAGCGTGCCTAGCTTTATAAATTGCCCTAATTTCCAGCGCGCTAATTTTTCAGCGCACTGAAAAATTATTTTTTAAACACGGTTAAACTATGCAGAAACACCTTTTTTTAGTTAGCTAAACAGTTTTAAGGTCGGTCCATACTTATGACAAAACGTCCTTTGGACAAAATCCAAAGAGAAAAGTCCAAAGGGAAAAGTCCAAAGGAAAAAATCCAAAGGACAACGTATTCATACTTTTGTCCTTGGACTTTTCCCTTTTGGGAAGGACAAATTCTAAGTAGCGTTCATACTTCGTCTAAAGGCAAAAGTCCAAAGGACGTTTTGGCTTTTATAAAATTGTCCTTTGGACTTTGTCCAAAGGACGTTTTGTCATAAGTATGAACCGACCTTTAAACACCTTTTTTTGTTTTTCCTAAGCATAAGCAAAACCTAAAAATCAAGCTAAACTTTATTATAATAAGAGTTGCAGATTTTTCAGCGCTCTTTAAATCAGAATCTGCCGGTTAATCGGGCTTTGAGAATACGACACCCAGGTGCCCCCAGGTGTCCGGCACCCAGGTGTCCATGTTTGAAAGCCAACCCTTGATCACCGAGCTTTTGACCGCCAGCAATAGAACACCGCGCACTTGAACGCCGAGCATTAGAACGCCAAACATTAGACCGCCGCAGTATTGCATATAATTTTTATGCGAATTTCCACTTTTCGCCAACTACGCTACAGAGAATTATATCAACACAGCACTACGACAGTATAAACTCCCCAAAACTATTGTGAACTTTCCGCAATAACGTCAATTCGTGTGCATTATTCAGTCGTAAAATTTTGCTCATGACTAAAAAAAAGAATCATTTTTAACAACAGATTGGTAATTATAAGTTTAGTTACAAAACTTCAGTCTTTGCAGAGCAAACTATTAAATTTACATTTTTTTGTTTAATTTAATTTGGTTTTGCTTGGGCCTAGAAAAAAAACGGTTATCTTAAAAAGCAAATGATCAAATAAAAATTTATCATGAAGGTTTTGCTTAAGTAAAGAAACAACAGGTTTAAATCATTAAAGAACCAACCATTCTTTTTTTTTGATTTTAGGTTTTGCTTAGGTTTAGAAAATCGGTAGGTTTTTGAAGGGTGCATAAAGTTAGCCTCTCGAGCGAGCCTCTCGAGCGCCTCTCGAGAGCGTTTTTGGGCATTTATTAATGACATTTAATTAATTAGGCAAGTTTTTACACTAAAAACACTCTAGAACTACACAAGAAATGCAATTCATGTAAAAGAAATTAATTTAAAGCATTCTAAATCAGTTTTTGTATCGGGTTATTTACTTTTTCGAGAGGCGCTCGAGCGGCTGAGAGGCGCTCGAGAGGCGCTCGAGAGGCTGGCGGTTTTGTTAATTATTAGACAATTTAAACGATTTAAATGGGTTTTCTTGTATCTAAGGAAAGAAATCAACGTCTACTTTTAGATTAAACATTACTTTAGTGAATTCGGGGCCGATTTAACAATTTTACGACTCAACAATTTTTCCAAAAAAAATGCGGACAACAATGCGGACGTTCCGGATATAAAACACAAGGACCACTAGCAGACTGGACGGAAAACTAATTTTCATTTATTTCACACAATGTGTCGATGCAGTTTTATTCAGCTTTCTTCGTGGAATATAATATAAAGATGCGGACTCACAGATTAAATTAAAATATATAATAAACGCCTAAATCTAACCGAACCGTACTTCTTAAAGGTGTGTGTGTAAACCAAACCGTACGACTTTTTGTAAACTTTTTGTTTCGCTTTAAAGTAATGCTTTTGCAACAATTACAGCGTGTATTTTACAGAGATCATCAATTTCGATACAAGTTTACTCTATTTACTCTCAGAAATTGTCTGGTTTTACAAAAAAAAACAGTATAATTAATAGAAAAGTAGATATTAAGGTGCATCGATATTGTTATATGATTTTTTTGTGTTTTTAAAGTAAAAACCAATATACACAAACTCTAATCTCGCCGGTATAAGTTTTTTAGTCTTTCTGACTATTTAGTTTCAAATTGCGCGTTCAAAACGTAAAAAATTTGGCTGTATTTCGCTTACTAAGTTTTGTTGTATTTTGCGTGCAACTGTTCTGCTATGTACAATTTTTTTTTGTTTGAAACGTGACAATTATCAGAAAAGGTTAAATTCAGTATGCAAAAATGCCAAATGCCTAAACTTCCAATTGAATTTTATAATTTTGGATCTGTATCTTAGTTTTTTATGTTCAATGTAGGTTATATGATATGTAAATGATCCATGATTATTTAATCCGTAAATATCTCGTGAGAAATAAAATGTATACAGTGTCGTTTAGTTTGCATGAGCATGGGTCGCGAGCAGCTGATTGGTCGATTAGCAGTATACGTTCTTTATTTTTTGCGCGGTTTTTCAACCAAACAATTATGTTGATTTAACCTTTGTGAAGAACTTTTTAGATCTCAATCTCAGTTACGGGAGATTCAAGGTTTAGAAATTTAAAAAAATTGTGTAAATTGATCTCAAAATTTTTTGCATCTAAAGCTATTTGCTGTTTTTTTCTGCTAAAAATTGTAATTGCAGGAGAAGCGCAAGTATATTTTAACTTTCAATCCTTGAATCTTACATAAGTAAATAATATGTAGGCTGGTAAATAAATGCGTTCAAATACTATCAACTCCTGGTTAAAGCGAGAGCTATTTAGGACGAAGAAGAACCATGGCTACGGAACTTCTCTCCTATTGTTTAATGAATTATTATTATTCAATAGGCACCTTGCACTGAAACTTAAAATAAACATAAGATATAGAACACACAAACATTGAGCCTGTACGGAAAATACCGTAATTATGCAAATGTTCCCTGATTATTGAATAGTGGCGGCACCGACCGGAAATAACCCGCTTATAATAACATCTGTTGCCATATATTTTTTTATTTTTACATGCAAATCTTAATTACACGTTTTAAAACAGACAATTTCTAATAAAAATCAACATACCATAATCAGTGTGATGTCATTATTAAACACCTCAGGGTTTCGTCTTTCGCCTTTCGTCTTTTAAAAAAAACATTTGCATGATTACGGTACTTTCCGTACAGCAGCAATGTTTGTGTGTTCTATATCTTATGTTTATTTTAAGTTTCAGTGCAAGGTGTCTATAAATCGGGCATAAAAATTTTGCTTTATATTCGGTCAACAGTTTAAATTTTGGAGATTCACTTTGTTTTTTGTTTTTTTGTTTGTTTTTTTGAAATGTACAAAACAACACTTTTGTTGCAAACGACTTATTTGAAAACAAAGGTTGTTTAGTGCAGAGATGTAAGCAAGTTGAAATTCTTAGACATCCCATCAGAATTTTCGGCCAGGTCCAGGCCGACACGACAAATTTTTAGCTTAACATTCCAGGCTGGCGTCCCATCGAAGCAAATTTACACCACTATAAAAAAGTTTTTATCCCTTAGCCCATCCAAGCCCGCTTTCAATCTCGCTTTGCGACACAGTGGCAGAACGTAAGTCTTACATACTAAAAGTTCTGTGTATCGAGTCCCGACTGAGGCATACATTGTGATAATATTGATTCTTTGTTATAATATTGTTATTTGTAATATTTGGTTCTGAGGTTAGTGCCAAATAACATCGGCCTTGCGTATTTTGCTTTATGGGAAAAATAAAAAAATAACATTTTCATGTGTGGCCGTGGCACGATAGTGTCATGGTGTGATTAAGCCCAGCGGCCCCATTCTGGGATTCAGAGTTTGCTCCTTCTTCTTTTTCTATTTCAACTCTCATATCTTTAATATTTATCCT
>JASAMX010003001.1:0-11963 GCA_030248175.1 Microlaimidae sp. YZB2_3 | reverse complement strand
TATTTACTCGCTCAGTTACATATGCTCGTCTTGTTAACAAATCCAACAAAACAAACAAGGTAAACAAGGTCAACTAGGTCAACAAGGTCAACTAGGTCAACAAGGGCAACTAGGCTAACAAACCAACTAGGTTAAAAATACAAAAAAGGTAAACAAGGTCAACTAGGTTAACAGAACCAACAAAGTAAACAAGATCAGCTAGGTTAACAAATCCAAAAAAATGAACAAGGTCAGTTAGGTTCACAAATCTAAGAAAGCCAAAAAACCCTAACAGTAACAAAAACTAAGAAATTAAAGTTGTAACAAGTCTAACGAAACAAATAAAAAACGACACCCCAAATAAAAACAGGTTGTCCTAGTATGGGGTGTTTTGTTCACGTGGGTCAGTATACCTGTTATCATTTGAAACCAATTTAATTTATTGTTAAACAATAAATATGTTACAGATAACATATTGCGTGAATACAGGGAGACCTAAATAAAAACATACTAAGTATGATCCATATCAGAAAGAATATTATAAATCAGATTTGTTCCTTATGTGGCCGACAGTTCTGGGTTCAACTCAATACATTCTTGTTCTACACAGCGCTTTTCTTCTACTTGTTGACGCTCTGTTTCTATAAATTTTTGTTGACGCTCTGTTTCTATAAATTTTTTTTGTTGTCAAGTTTGGTAAAGCACCTGTTGCACAAAATGTTGCAACAAGTTTTACCTGTTTTGAGGAAAGGGGTTCTTTATCAACTGGAGTTGAAGATGGAAGTGAAGTCAAAATAGGTGTGAGGTGCGAAATAGGTCTTCTGTGACACGTGAGGTTTGGGTACTTTCAGTTTTAAAAGGTGGATCAGGATCAAGCAGGGCATCATCCGGAGGTGGGATACTAGAGAGGGCGTCCACATTGCCTTTGTTGCTTTTACCAACTTTATATTCGATTTCATCTAATTTATACTGCGTTAGTAAGTATGCCCATCTTTTTATTTAATTTGATGTGCATTTCCCCCGTGTGAAAATATGCTTCAGATGTGCATGATCCATTTAATTGTAAACTGATGGTCCCAAAGGTAGGGATTAAATTGTTTAACTGCCCAAACAATGAAAAGGGCTTCCAGCTTGATTGTTGCATAGTTTCTTACTGCTGGATTTAAATTCTGACTAGCCTAAGTGATGGGACTATTACCGTCACAAATTCTTGTGAAAAAACAGCTTAAATATTGTGTTAGAGGCATAGGCCGCTAATAAAAGGGTTTGGAAAAGTCAGGGAATGCCAGAAAATCAGCAGAACAAAGTTTTTCTTTTAATGTGTTAGACGGTTTTTGACATTCTTATGTCCAATAGAAACTCTTACTCTCAATAGAACTTCTTTTTACCCATAAGCGCATATAAGGGACTAACAATTTTAGTGAATTCCTTTTATTAGCTAGTCCATAAAAAGACCAGACTTTGCGTTGGTTATGAGGGACTTTAAAATTTTTAACACAAACAATTTTAGCCGGGTTTTGTTGTGCACCTTTTTTATTAACAATATGACCCAAGTATTCCACTGATTTTGGACTGAAATGCCATTTTTTAGGCTTTAATTTAAGTTTAGCTTGTTGTAGTGAATTGAACACAGTTTTTAGGTGTCTTCCAGATGGGAATCAAAATTTTTGGAGAATATAATTATGTCGTCAATATATACTAAACAAGACTGACAGTGTAGGCCTGATAGTATGATTTTCATCAATCGTTGAATGGTTGATGGCGCCTTGCAAAGGCCAAAGGGCAAAACATTAAATTCATAGAGTCCACCCGTGGGGCTCATAAAGGAAGTCTTTTCTTAATCATTTTCTTGCATCTCGACATGCCAGTATCTGGATAGCAAGTTGAGAGTATTAAAGTATAAAGCTCCGCGTAAGGCGTCTAACACATTTTCAATGCGTGGCAAGGGAAAGGAGTCTTTTTTAGTTGTTTTGTTAACTCCATGGTAGTCAACACAAACTGATTTGTACCGTTTTTTTTCCGCACAATGACGATTGGACTAGCATATGAACTTGGAGCTACATGTCTGAGATAGGTAACAAAAGAATTTCTTTGGTCTGCCTTTAGAAGTGCAATTAATCTTAAGGAAATCAAAATAAAATTGAGAGGTTTTTCCAAAAAAAAGTATCATCAGCACTATTTTAAAACAAAAAAAAATATTTAACGAATTTGCAAAAAAATTCCCTATGGTAAATGTTTTAACCGTGAAAATCATAGTTTAAAAGCAAAAAATTTAAAACTAGAAGGGATTGGAGATTGAAATATTAATATTAATACTGATTTTTTTGGCAACTGATTTGGTTTTTTTTAGTAAAAACTAATTAAGTCGCAAAAATATATTTTATTTTGTGCAGAAAAATAGAAAAAACTTATGAATGTAATTTCAACAAAACATACAACTCATAAAACGTGACGAATTTGATTATTACAAAAACTTAACTAAATTTATTCAAAAGTCATCCTGTAAGTTATCCAGCCAAAGCCAAAGCTAGCGCGTCTGTATTTTCGCAAGTTGTTGTCTTTTCACAAGTACATGTTACCCAAAACAAGGTTTTCAACATTAACCAATCAAGTAGTCAATGGCATCAAAATTAATTATTCCTCATAGTTAAATTTATAGCTAAATTTCAAATTTTGAAATGAAATTGAGGAGACGAGCTGTATTTAAGCGAGAAACTGCAAATATTTTTGTTAATCAAAGATTCTACATTAAACAAAACACACAATGTTCGCGCGCTTTTGACTTTTTTATTGTTATTTTTGAAGAAGATTTTTATTTGAGAATTTTATTTTGTAAGTCCTGGCCAGGCTGTGAAGAATTATTTTTACTGAAAATATGGATAGAGATTTGATTTTTGAAATTTATTTTTGAGACTCACGTACAATATAATATTTAAAAAGTTTTTATCTTTGGTAATTGAGAAGTATCTTTGTATTTCACATACGGTTTATTATTTTAAAAGGGTCCTTATTTTTAAGAAGGGTTATTTTTAAAATAAATTTTTTATTTAATTTATTGTGTTTCTAGCACAAATACTGTAAAAACGTCGTTGTCTATTTGGTGAAGCTTTAAACAATTTAAAAAAAAAGGTTTCTTTGTTTTTCACATACTTTACTAATATTATATTAAGTGTTCGAAAGTACTGTAATTTTACTTATATAATAAAGTTACACTGCAGAGTTCATAGTTTGTTCCTGTGTGGGCTTGTTTTTGTTGATTTCTCAAATTACATAAACCCACTGCGCACTCTTGCTAATCAATCAAGTCAGGTCGCCACATTTTGGTAGCAAAATTTTACACATACAAATGGATTCATTAGTTTTAAATGTAGTAGGGTAACTGACTTAATTTCGGCCACTTTTTTATTTTTTTGCATTTTTTATAACTATAAGTTTTTTCTGACACTTCTAAATGAGCTCAGATTCGGTCTAAAAATTAAACGACAGCTATATTTGTTATTTAAGTGCAAAATTTAAAAATTTCTGTGACACTTAAAAATTAGTGGAGGTTTAAACTTTGTTTTTATAGTGGCCAAAGTTAAGGAGCGTGCCATTAACTTCGGCCACCTCGAAAAAACTGGCTATAACTATTGCTAAAGCAACCGATAAATATTTTAAAAAGTTAACAATTTATTCTCAGGTGTTGTTCTTGGTACATATAACTTAATTTTCCGGTTTGTAAACTATTATAACTATTAGCAAGACTTTAAATAATTATGTAAAAACTTTAAAAAACACAAGTTTTAATAACACATTTATTGAATTTTTTTGGCGTGAAAAATTATTTCAATATCAAATGAGTTTTGTTACAGCATTGGCATACAAGCATTGGCCGGTTGAATGGGTAACAACTGAGATCGACCATATTTATTGGGGGTATCATAACGACGCTTTTCAGTTGTGGTACTCTTTCTTGAACTCGGTTGTTCAGCTTCTGTAGTTGCCGGACTAGGTTGATTAACAATTCGCTGACGATTTAAAGGGTCGTATTTGCCTTATAGTGCTTTGTTGTTGTTGAATCGGTCGTGATTTCCTGGCAGTTCCTGCCATAGTTCCTGGCTGCTTGCTCAGCATCCGGCAGAATTCCGGCGTCAATGCGGTATTACAAATGGTCAGAGGTACCCTGGAAACTGATCTCATGATTGTCATCATTCTACTCAGGGTTAAAGATCAAAGGATTGGAGTCTGCATATCTCTTGAGGATTGTAAGTTTGTAGTATTTGAAGTAAATTTAGAAGTGGGTGTTGTAGATGAGAATTGATGAGGTTGGTATTTGTTTCTTAGTTTGTGATCAGGGCAGACAGGCTTGTTTCCGAGCTTGAGTTTGTGTGATTTGCATAGTAGTCAATAAGTCCGTTGGTACAGAAGTGAAATCATATTGAGAGTTAGTGGGGGACGCTCTTCCAGTGGGATTGTTGTTCGCCATTGACCAAAAGTGGTTATATTCGACTGCACCACTGACGTAACAGTTCTATGGCCCGCTTTTGAAATTGGGTGTACTGGGGGAATAGCCATTGGTTGGCTTTGTGGAGGGTGTGACGGATGTAAGGTATGAGGAATTGCTGATATTTCTGCGAAAGGAGTTGGAAGTGTCCCACTCATTTGATGCAAAGGAGGTTGTTCATTCATTTGTTGGGGAGGGGGGGTTAAATTCAACTCTTCAAATTGAGATGGGTCAAACGAAGTAACTTGTGTTAGAGGTGTTGGCGATTGTAGCCAGTCGAATTCCATCTGATCAAACTCTTGGGAACCTAAACGTCCTAAACGTAAACCTAAACCTAAAAGTCTTGGTTCCTGACTAGGACTTTGAAACTCATTCTTTAATAATTCATCTATTTCCATTGATCTGTCAGCATCGGCTAGGACGTTTACTACCTCATGATAAGTCAAGAAGGTCAAAAAATTAGGCCTCGGCGGAATGGGACTTGACAATTGGGTTGGTTTGCGCCGCCGGTTCCGGGAACCACAGCCCTAGGTTTGGTAATAAAAGTTTCATCATATAATTGGTACTGGAACTAGGTCTGCTTATTTTGCATATTTCAGCTTCCGTTTCTTGCACCCAGAGTGCTGTTAATCGTTCCTGTTCTATCATTTCCTTTTCTGTTTGCTCTTGTGCCGTTGGACTGCTAAATGAACTCTTGCAAATATTGTCTAGGGACATTGTTTTTTTGTTTATTTGAAAGATCAAGGTAGGCAGACGAGTGGCTTCCCCACATGTTTCTCTCCCCGTTTAACACAGGGGCCAAACGCAAACGCGCCTTGCCTCTCTACCCCTCTGTTGGTTGGAAAGTAAAAAAAGACCATGATTATAAAATCATTCTAAGCAAGAGAGTTAGAGCTCAAAGGAAAAAACCTAAAATAGCAATTTGCATAAAAACACACACATATTTCTTAGCTGATAACCATTATTGTTGATCAATTATTAAGTATTAAAAAAACCCCAATATTTTAAATTATATTAATTATAACTTTAACACAAGCAATAAAAGAAACCTTGTAATTCTGTTTGAATAAAATATATTTGCATAACACGACAAATTTAATACTTTATAACAAGAAAAATTTTAATTGGTATCGCACCAAATTTTTTAGTTCATAACGTAACAAATTTTTGAAATTTTGCTTTTCTTAACAAAGCAAAATTTTTGACTCAATAACATTTGTAATTTATTAAACACTGGTGAACTCCTTTCCTTAATATTTTGTATATTATTATTTGCGGTATTTTACATTATTTTTCAAACTTAATTTTACAATTCATAATAATTCCATTTAGAATCTGTCAGGTAGCGACAATTTAAAAACTTTTTTTAATAAACATATTTTATGATTTTGTTTAAAATAGCTTGGCATGTTCAAAAAAAGCTGAAACTACAAATTTCAAATTAATTTTAGTTCATAGTAATTTTGTTAACAGCAATCTTGTACGATCAACAGCAATCTGGTGCGGTTTTTTTAATATTGCTAAAAAACAGCAGAGTATTTTTATTTTACATTTTACTATGTTTGTGTTCAGAAAACAACAGCTATAGATTTTGTTTTTTATATGTTTTGTCACTTATCTAGAGTGATTTTCTGTTTAGTAATGTTCCCTTGAGCTCAAAATGAAGCCCCTTTTCAGGAGTTCCGCCTTATTTTGGACTAATTTCCTTTTTAAAACTTTTTTAAAACAATAAAAAAGTAATAAATGTGGAAAAAAAACAACTTGAAATATAATTCAAACTTAAATCCCCTTGAAATTGCTTGTTTCATTTCAAATGGCCGGGGCTCCAGAGCATGTTTAAGGGTAGGAACATCACTAATATATATGTTTATATTTGCGAAAGAAATAGCTGGATTAGTAGACAATTAGCACTATTGTAAAAAAACAACTCCTGGCTCAAACTACTTTGTTAGTTGGAGATATTTTACATTTTTTTGTGTAAAACCTTTTCATTCTCCTTGTTTTTGTATAGTTTATATTTTTTACATTGATATAAATGATTTATAGTAACAAAATAAATAATAATTAGTCACAAAATTTGCATCGCTGCAAACCGCTATGTCAGAAAACTTTTGAATTCATTATGAAATTTGTGTCAACATATATTAAAATTATGTTGTATATTATTAATTAGAAAATTTTTTGTGCGGAGAATTTGTTAGGTTGCAAATTGGGGTTGATTACAAATTTTTTTAAACTTTTTTGTTTCTAATGATAATAATTACAAAGATCATATTGTTTTCAAAAATTCAAGTTAACAAAAAAATCGTTTTTACACCACAACATTTAAATCAGTGCGACAATTACGACTTACACAACAACCCACGCTATTTTAGCTGTTTGTGAAAGATTAGCTTAAACTTCCAATTACATGTACAGTAAAATATTTTGTGCAATTTGTTTCCATAAGCATTTTCCCCCACATTGTGTTATAACTTATTTTATTTTTTATATTATGTTCTGCTCCATGCATTCTTCCCTAAAAGAATATTTTCATGAGTTTGTTTTCTAAACTATATTTAATAGTTTGTCTAGTGTTTCTGTGTTTTTGTACCGTATTATAGCTTGAACGCTCTAGGTTATTAGCAAAAATTGGTGTTTTTTTGTTGCGGCAATTTTTTTAATCCTATTCATTTTATTATTTGTAACAGTGTAAAAAAGCCTTATTACTTTTTGGTTAAAATGCAGTTTTTTTTCTTTGAAATTAACACAAAAAGGTAATTAATATCATCCAAAAGAAATGAAAAGAAGTTTTCGCCTTTAAATATGTGCCAAATACGCCAGAGGGCAACATCTGATCATGCCACTGATGTTTTTCTTAGGGAAACTCCTTTCACTGATGTCTTTTTTGATGAGCGGTCGTCAGCCCCTGAAGGAAACAGGTGTTGAGGAAATGGAGCCACACGTCTGAGATAGATAATAAAAGAATTTCTTTGTTCTGCCTTTAGAAGATCAATTAATCTGAAGGAAATAAAAATAAAATTGGGAGGTTTTTACAAGAAAAAAAAATATCATGAGCAGCACTATTTAAAAACAAAAAAAAAATATTTAACCAATTTGCAAAAAAATCCCTATTGCAGATATTTTAACCATGAAAATCATAGTTTAAAAGCAAAATTTTAAAACTAAAAGGAATAGAAGATTAAAATATTAATATTAATACTGATTTTTTTGCCAACTGATTTTGTTTTTTTTTAGTAAAAAGTAATTAAGTCGCAAAAATACATTTTATTTTCCGCAGAAAAATAAAAAAAAACTAATGCATGTAATTTCAACAAAACATGCAATACATAAAACGTGACAAATTTGTCCAAACGGCTGCGCAAATAAACCTTGGGACAAAAAAATAAAACAATTTTTTTGTATTTACTTGTAAAAATAAACACAGTTTCATTAATTTGACAAATAATTGTTAAAATAATGTTTTCAATTTTTATATAAAATTTCTCCAACTAACAAGGTAATCTTGATGTCCTACCACAGGTCGTATTGCGTATATTTCTATCGTAATAAATTTCAAATCAGCTAATTTATATTCGTGTATCACGAATATAAATCAGCTGATTTTGTCAGCATATGTAATGAACTAAATAGGGTAAATTGGGCTGATATCATTATGAATGCCTCGAACATAAATGAATTGTATAGTAACATTGTAAACATCAATAAACAGTTAATTGCAAAGTTTGTACCAATTAAACGTATTAAACCAAAAAAATTTGTTTATCCGTCAAATATCATAGCTCTAAAACGTAAAAAACGTAATTTACACCATAAACTTAAGTTTAAACCTAAGCTTAAAGATGAATGGGTTGACTGCGATAAAAATACGCAGAAGCGTTAAAAATTTTTCACAAAGATTTAGAGCATAAAGCGTTAAATAGTGGTGATATAAAAACTTTTTTCAATTTTGCCAACAAAAAGCTAGGATCAAAAAATGAGGAAATTGGGCCAATTAAAAGAGATGACGGATATACGGCTATACATAATGAGGAAAAGTGTAATATATTTAATGAGTGTTTTTCTTGCGTTTTTACCCAGGACAATGGAATAATCCCAGATTTTCCTAAAAGAGTTAATAATAATGAAGGCAAATTCATTTGTCACTTCCCTTTAAAATTAGTTGAAAAAAAGCTTAAAAAATCGCCAAATAAAGCATCACCTACCCCTGACCAAATTCCTGCAGTTTATTTAAAAAGTATTGCATCCACAATCGCTGAGCCAATGGCAAAAATTTTTGAGCTTTCAATGCTTTCTGGAATTGTGCCTTCTTTTTGGAAAGATGCTTTTGTCTTGCCAATTTTTAAGAAAGGTGCAAGTAGTTTGCGTCAAAACTATAGGCCTATTTCACTTACCTGCATTTATTCTAAAGTAATGGAGAGTATTGTTTCTGATGAATTGTTGGTTTATTTGAAAGATAAAAAACATATACACCCAGATCAATTGGGATTTCTTAAACGAAAATCAGTGGGCGCACAGTTATTATCCACCTTTTCCGATTGGGTTATTGCAATAGAAAATAAAAAAATCTGTGAATGTTATGTACATTAATTTTTCAAAAGCATTTGATTCCGTAAGTCACCCCAAATTGTTAGCTAAACTTAAATCCAATGCAATTGATTACGAACTTTTAAGCTGGATTACAAGTGTTTTATCTAATCAAAGACAGAAGGTCTTTCTACCATATGACTCTCCTGATGCTTTGAATGATTATGTTTATTCCTTTTACATAAATGTGTCTAGTGGAGTGCCTAAAGGAAGCGTTCTTTGGCCACTCCTTTCGTTACTTATATAAATGATATTCCAAATTGTCTTGACTCCAAAACGTTTATAAAATTATTCGCCAATGATGCGAAAATGTATAGTATTATTGAAGATGCGAACAGTTCAACAAACTTTCAAAAGATTTTAGATAACTTTTGCAAATGGACCAAAAAGTGGCAGTTTATCATTGCTGTAAATAAATGTTGTGTACTTCACTTGGGTAATAATAATTTAAAAAAACAGATATCTATTAAATAACAAATATATTGAGAACACAAATAACATCTGTGATTTAGGCATTATAATATGTTCTGATCTAAATTTTTCTGAGCACTGCTCCAATATTGCTGCCAAAGCACTTAAAAGAATTGCTGTGTTATTTTGAGCTTTTCAAACCACAAATATGTCCTATTTGCTTAAAGCCTACATTAGATTGGTGCGTCTATTACTCGAATTTGAGACTTATGTTTGGAACCCTCATTATTTAATGGGTATAGAACGGTTAGAAAAAGTTCAAAAAAACGTTCACCAGAAGATTATATTCTCGATGTTCGTTTCCAAAAGTGTCAACACGCCTTACAGGGCTTAACTTAAAAAAGCTTGAATCTCGAAGAAAACAAAATGCTTAATAATATGATAGATCTACCTTTTGATAAATTTTTGTGTTTGGGTTTAAATGGGTTTTTTAATGGGTTTAAATTAAAAGAAAAATTCTGTAGACTTGACACTTCTAAATATTTTTTTAATAATCATGCTGCCAAATTATAAAATTCACTCCCAAAAGACATAGTTTCATCACATTCTCTTAAGATTTTTCGTCGTAAAATATCCAGTTTTATAAATTAAATAATTTTTAAATAGTTTTCGCCATGCTAATTTTAATATTTTTCATGATTGTGGTTGTTTTGTTTGTTTTTTATCACTTACTCATGTAGAAATAAATTGTAATGATGTAACATTTTTGTATAATTTTTGTTGTAATGTAAGTATGTTACACAACAGTAAACTTTGCAACAATAAATTTACTTTAAAATATTTTACCTTTTCTTTACCGTCAGTTTTATCTCGTACGCCTAGCTTTTATTCTACGACTTGCTTTACACTGTCTGTTCTGTTTTTGTTTGGTTTTTTGTGCTTTATCATCATAAAAAAACTCGAGAAAACTCTGCTTAAATAAATCAAATTATTATACAAACCGGCAGCACTTCACTTTTTTCTATTCCAACACTACTTCATAGTCACCATTTTTGTATATTTGCGAAAGTCAAAACCTGTTTTCCTCATTTCGTTTCATCCTATCTTGTGTCTTCTTTCAGCTGTCCTATTTTCTAAAAATCGCCACTAACACCTGCACAATTTGCGAGAAAAATATCAGCTAGGGCGCTCAAGCTCGAGATTGTCCTTGCTACGAGAAGCCCTACCATTTGTCATGCAATGGCTTAATACAAGCCCAATATGGCAAACTTAAAATTGTTTTGCCATGTTCCCAGTGCAGTTTAGAAAGAATAGAACTCTTTTCCCTTAAAGAAAAAAAAATATCGTCACTGATATATTAAATGAATGTTTTGGCGACTCTATACCTGCTAGTGAACTATACTTTCAGGATAGGCAGGCCGTGCGATAACAATACCCCGTGGCTTCTTAAGGTAGCTCTAACGCGCTCACGGGACAGAGAGGAAGTTCTAAAACGAAGCAGAAAGCTGAGCTTATTGGAAAAAATTTGCAATTTCAAATCCGTCCAAGTTTTATAAAACAGTAGAGGAAATGTCTTTCTGAACTTTATGATGATTGTAATGCCAAAAATATAAATTCGTGGGTTTTTGTCCTGATAATTATTACGTTTGTAAGTCTGGTTTAAACAAAAACAAAGCTCCTTACTAGGAAAATTTGCGCGCAGGCCTTTATTGCAATCTTTTTAATACTCGTAGTTTAAAAAATAAAATCCCAGAGCCACTTTTTGTTTTATTTCAAGAAACCTATGACTTACTTTTCGTTACAGAATCCTGGTTAAATGACTCAATAACAAATGCAGAAATTTCTGACAAAAATTATAATGTTTTTAGATGTGATAGGAAAAATAAAACCGGGAGTGGGGTTTGCGTTTTTTCCAAGAAGTTTTTAAAAATTGTACAAGTTTAATTACCTGAATTTTTTTCTAATCTTGAAGAAATTGCAGTGGACATTATTAGTAAGAGTGACAAATTATGTGCTTCTGTGTGTATTTTCCTTGTAATGCTGAACTAAACACCGAAAATTATGCAAAATCACTTTCTGAACTTATTGAAACACTCAGCGCTTTTAAATATGCCGTATATTTGCTGGAACACTAACAGTGTTCGGTCCTGCAGTGTAAACGCGAAAGCGCATGAGATATTTCTTAATAGTTGTAAATTTAATGGTTTTACTCAGTTTGTAAAAGAACCTACTCATGTTTCTGGTAACATATTGGATTTAGTTTTATCAAATTGAAGCGAAGTCATTCTAAGCTAAGAGGTATCCAAACCATTTACAGCCACTTGCGACCATTTAAGTGTAAATTTTCGCATAGATTTTTGTTTTAAATGAAAGTTTGACATCAACAAAAAATATAAAAACTTTAAAAAAGCTGATTTTGCTTCTATAAATAATTATCTCAAAACTGTCGACTGGAAATTAGTTGTCACGTTTTTGCACTTCTATTAAAAGTATATATAAGCAA
>JASAMX010003000.1:0-37539 GCA_030248175.1 Microlaimidae sp. YZB2_3 | reverse complement strand
GCGGTGAACACATTGTATATTGCAAGGTTAAAAAATTAGTAAACATTAATTTATTATTATAAATGGTGTCTTTTTGCGTGAAAAACTAAGATTAAAATTAAGTGATTAAGAACATTACATTTAGTCTATAAGTAATTGTAAATAGCTATTCAAAAAAAATAAAACAAATAAATTAATAATTTTGATGAAACGATCCATATCATAGATAAAATATCATTGTTTAAATTTTAAATTTTAAATTTTAACAATTTAAAATCTAAAAAGTACCAGTAAAGCATCATTCTAATAATTTACAATACAATCATTAAAAATATTCATTGGTTTTAAAATTGGTTTAAATCCATTGAGTTTAAGTTTATATATCCTCAAACTAAAATTCGTGTTTTTATCAGTTTATCATGGTCTTTTTTCCGGAATATGTTTGTTAAAATTATAATTTTTTCCTGGAAAATCTCCAAAAAAAACGTAAAAAGTTATTTATAAGGAATAAATAATAATGGTTTGTAAAAATGGCAAAAAATAGTAGATTAGTGCCTCATTATGCAAGTTTTAAATTTCTTTTATATTTCATAAAAAAAAATTTTGCAAACGCGAAAAACGGTTAAATTTTTTTTAACATTCAAAATTATTTTTATATCTAAAAAAAGAAAAGTGAATTAAATATAAAATAGTATGACAATTTCAATCATAATAATTGATTGGGCTTTCAATTAGAGACTTTGTTTAGCCATTTATTAACAAAATATTTTTGTGTAGGGTAACTGACTTAATTTCGGCCACGCCTTAATTTCGGCCACCAATTTATGGTGTTAGAAAATTGGCTTATTTTTAAAACACAAATGAACTAGCACAAAAGTAACTGGATGAATGTTGAATAAAGTGTTTTTGCAAAAGTTTTTTCTTTAAGTTATTCTGCATTATCAACATTTTCATACAAAAAGTGAGTTTTTTGTAAATTTCAGGATTTTTGATTTGTGTTTAAACTGCATCAAATTTAGAATAAATAACTTCTATTTAAAGCTCAAAATTGTTAATTTTCATGTTTTGATATTTTCTTCAAAATCACTTTGCAATGCGTTTAACTAAATGCGCATTTTAAGATTCCATTAATTTCAGCCACCTTAAAATTTAGGTGAAAAAACCTACAGTTTTTTTGCTTTTTTTAAATATCATCGTACTACGGTATTTATAAAGAATTTTTCTTGCTCGTTTAACTTTTTTGACGTTTTTAAGCCAAAAATAAAAATTCAACAAAAATACAGGTTATTAAAACATGTTTTTTTAAGGTTTTGACATAATTATTTAAAGTCGTGCTAATAACTATAAAAGTTTGCAACAGGAAAAAATTAAGTTATATGTACCAAGAACAATACCTAAGGATAAATTTGCAACCTTTAAAAACTTTTATTGTTCGTTTTGGCAATAGTTACAGCCAATTTTTTCTAGGTGGCCGAAGTTAATGGCTCGCGCCTTAATTTCGGCCACTATAAAAACCAAACTTTAACCCCCCACTGATCTTTAAGTGTAGCAGAATTTTTAAAATTTTGCACTGAAATAACAAAAATAGCTATCGTTTGATTTTTAGACCAAATTTTGGGTCGATTGGAAAAACCAGAAAAAAACTTATCCAAAAAAATAAAAAAGGTGGCCGAAATTAAGTCAGTTACCCTACTCTGGATTCATTTTAAAACAAAAACTTATCACAATTAACAAATAATTTTCAATCTCTCTAAATTTATAAATTATAAAATAATACATATATATAAAACACTAAAATTATAAACAATTATATTATTAACGAATTTAAAATCTAAACTAACACCAGTGTTACCTATTCAGCAAACTGAGAAAATTCAGAATCACCGTTACAAAGGAGAAAGACAGACGTAAAGGCGCGTAAAAATGATAAAAATAATTTTTAATTTGCAAAATATTCGAACGTTTCAAGCACCCAAATCTTTGAAAAAATAAATATAAATTTAGATTTGTCACTTTCGCGTGGTATTTAAATTTTAAAAGTATAAAGTTTTATTTTGAATTTTAATTGCCTGGTGGTGTGATAATTGATCAGTGCAATTAAAACGACGGAAAAAGTTAGAAAAAAAAAGTAAACACCGGAGTGACAAGTGACTACGCCTTTACACCGCAGCCATCAGTGACAGGTAAAAGTGTAAATGTGGGTGAAACGTGTTGTCACTTGTGACTTTGGCGTGAAGCAGGTTTTAGTATTGAAGCCCTTCTTGTTGCAATTGAAAACAATGAAAATTTAGTAAAAATTTTGTATTGACGCCGTTTTTACTTCTTTTAAAGACATTTTTTACCTCCCTCAAAAATAAAAAAATGATTAAACTGCGGTCAGTTCCTGCCTAAATTCAGGTTGCATGTATGCGTTAATATCCCTAATCAGCATGCAAACCGTTTTTCTCCACAATTTCGTCATTTCATTGAAGTCGAACTTGTCACTTCTCTCCAGTGGGATATCCAGCGTTTTCCGAATTATCGAAAGCGAGTGCTTTTTGAAAACGATACCAGTTTTGATGTGATTTTGACACATGGCCTGCACCCTGCCCGCCACGCGACTATTTTTTGGAGTTACGCCGCCGATGGCGCTGGTTTTCGAGCTCAATTGTCGGGTCAGTTTCGGACTTTCATACAATACGAAGTTTTTTATCAGCTGGGTAGTGTGGCTACCGTGTGTTTCCAGCTGCGGATATAGGTTTAGCAAATCGTCGTCGGATAGATCGGCTGGATTTGCGCCGGGGTCCAAACCGAACAGTCCGGGGGCACCGGGAAAGTTTCTGACGAAGCTCAGAGTTAGTCGGGTTCCCACGCAGGGTACCGAATTCTCGAAGTTCACCTTCCACACTTCTTTCAGGATTTCGGCGTTCCTCTCGGCGGCCATATTGTTGGACAGAGTTTTAGCATTTCGGCTTAGAGAACTGGCCGTTTGCACCAAGGTTATTAGCGCGGCCGATTGGTTGCGCACCGAAGCGTATTTTCTACGAATGCTGAGCAATTTTTTCCGGAATTTCATATAGACCAGGCAATTGGTGGCGCTGTTCAACACGACGAAAAAGTTGCTGACGTCGGCCATAAGTGAAAAGGCCTCGCTGTTGACGACGCTCTGCGGGTCCACCTTCTCCCAGATGTTCAGGTATTGCGGTAGCACCTGGCAGAGAAGGAATTTAATCACCACGGTTAGGAGCACTCGCGTGGCGCCTTTCTCGGTTTCACCCCGTCTACGGCTGTGAGAAAACGACTGGCGCTTTCGTTTGGCTCCGTAAATAATGACGATGATAGAGATTGTTAGCGCGGAAACAGTGAGGAAAGGTATCAAAGACCGCAAGAGTAGACTTAGAATCACGTGATAGGTGAAAAAGTACTGATCGTTTCGACGGAATGCGGTCGGAGTGACGTAATACTGATAAATAATTTCTCTCGAGTCCTGATATTTTCGGCAACCATATCTTTCTATTTCCAATTCAAAGCATTCGGGAATATTGAACACAACTAAAAGGTTCAGTTTAGGTTTAATATAAACTTTATATTGCTCTATAAATGCAGCAGGAAAAACAAGCATTTTCTCCAGTTTATTTATAGGCAAATAAAATCTAGCTGACCGCGATATTTGCAGTATTGAATCGACTATTTAACAACAAAATCATTCAAAATTTTTCACTAAAGCGGATTAATAACAAAGATTAAAAACTGTATTTTAATAATTATTTATCAAATTACTTCATTTGTAACCTAGATGCAAATTTTTTAAGAGCTAAAGTTGGTTAAAATTTGTATATTTTGTGAAAAGGTGGAATTAAAAAAAATTCTGCGTTCTTATTTGTTTTTTTTTTAAAACCTTATTACCGCACAATTTTATTGGTCCCCTCAGGTCTGCATTCTTATTTTTAGCGTCAGCCAGATTTGAAAGTTTTTGAAAGTATTTTTTCAAATTATTTTATGAAAAAAAATTTTTTATTTGTTTCCTTGTTGCCTTTATGTTTAATTGTAATATTTTATATTAATTTTAGTAAGATTTCAGGGGCCTATTTCATAAAAAATGCTTGTAATTAATTTACAGTTGTAAATTAATAAACGCATATTTTTCTTTTGCATTTTTAGTTAAAAAGTATATTAATAAAATTGCGTTTAGAATTTAAAAAATTACATGTCTGTAAATTCCGTAAATTCCACAGTTACGTACGTATTTTTTAATTAATATAATAAGAAGAAATGAAATGCGTTTATTAATTTACAATTACAGAAATCTTTATGAAATAGGCTCCAGATTGTTAACACAAAATTTTACTAAAATTATAGCTTAATTTGGAACTTTTAAAACATTTTGTAGTTTTATAATGTTTCAGCTATTCTAATTTAAAAAAGAATTTTTAATTTTTTTTCATTTTCTAAATCTTGTTTTTATTCGCCGAAATTTTAATTATAATATTATTATTATTTATTAATTTTATTTAACGCAGCATTATTACAAACTTGATGTTCTATTTGACGATCTTTAAGTTTAGTTTTTACATTTTTAAAATTTAAGCTATATTTTATAATTCTACTGCGAATTTTCTGTATTTTTGTAAATTTTACTGTTTTTTTTTTGAAAAAGTAAAAAAGGTTAAATTTAGTTTAATCAATACATTTTTTCAAATACTATTTTAATACCGTTTTAAGTATTGTAGGTTTTTTAGAGCTTACCATAGTTTTACAAAAGTAATATCTTTTAATTTTGACAAAAATTATTAAATTAAATTTTTCATCATCATAAAAATACTGCACTTCTGATTATTTCCTATTGCTGCCTAGGAAAAGGAAAGCAATATCTTCTAATTTTGACAAGAATTATTGAATTAATTTTTTTATCATCAAATACCACCTGCACTTCAAATTATTTCTACTGCTGCCTGGAGCAAAAGAAAGCAATATCTTTTTATTTTGACATTAATTATTAAAATTAAACTGTTTGTTATCATAAAAATAACACGTACACTTCTGATTATTTCAATTTTTCAAATCAAAATTTGAAGGAAGGGTCCGTGACACGTGGAAGCGGGTGGGAGGTGGCAAGCGGCAGGTGGTATGTGGCCAGTGGTAGGCGGCATTTCCTCCTCTGTATTAAACTGTATACAAGCAAATGCACGTTAGCAGGCTAAGAGGGAGTTTAGTCTACTTCAAAAGCACATAAGAAGGACGTCAGAGGCAAATAAATTTAACATGAAGGCAGGTTAATCGCGGCTAAAACCTGCCTTTCATACCTACATAGCTAGACATCTCGTCCTTACGGGGTTATAACGTATTTCAAGGTTAAATAAGCCTTAGGTGACTGATTTAAAGAGCTAAGCTCCAAAGTTCTTTCCGCTTTAAACAATAGAAAATTTAAAACATGATATTTTCTGGGTGGTAAAACTACTAATTAAAGTAATAATTAAAGAATATAATGTGACGATTAACACTTACTGGCAAAAACACCCAGGGCAATCACAACAATCAGAGATCGGCGCGGAGTGTCGTAAGATCTGTGCTGTAGTGGTTTCCAAATCGACCAAAAGCGATCCAAAGTTATGAAAAATAGCGTCCATGTAGAAGCAATCATGGTTATACCTTGTAAAGGATGAGCCAAAGCTGTTAAACGCCTAAAATATTAAAACTTTAAAATATTTTTTAATTAGAGTCTGTACAAAATATTATGTGGTCTAAAAAAAACTTCAAGTGAGCATATTTTGTTAACGGTACGGTCGATGTATGCAAAAATTTTATAAGTATATGTAATTCAAAGTATGGAATACAATAATAAAGTGTTTACTTACATTGTTAGCGAATATGATAAACTGAAGTTTGTTTTTTTCCAAATCATTTTTGTACAGACTTTAAATATTGGAATAATTACTTTATGAATAACAATGTTTTAAAGTATTAGTTAATTTTGAAACAAGGAGATGAAAGCTTAAAAATTAAAATTTTTTCAATCATTTACTACAATTATAAATACATAAAAAACGTATAAAGCCAAATTATAATAATTATTGCCAAGCAATTCCTTAAGCTATTTACGGTTGCGTTGTGTTTATACATATGTAGGCTGACGCTTGCAGAAAAACCAAAGTAATCCCTCGGCCTTTCAGGAAATTAACCCTAATGGTTATCCTTACGGTCACTAAGAGCTTATACCAGGAAATGACACGCCTTGAGTTTAAATACCAATAAAACTGCATTGATTTGAACTGTTTTTTTTTATTTTAGGACAGTAAAAAATATTCGTAAAGCGGTTAAAATGTATTGAAATTGTATTATTTTTTGTGCAAAGCTTTTTCTTTAAAATTGACTTTGATGAAACAATAAGTTTTGGTTGCGTTTTCCTTAAAGTTTTTTCTTTTTATTCTTTTTAAAATAAACAATATTTTACACGGCGGTCCGGCCTGCGGTTTTACCCGTTCGTATGTCGCAGCCAGCCCGTTAGCGCCGTCAAATTCAACTAAAATTAAAATTATGCCGTAAAATTCGGTTTGATTTCCGGTCCGGCCCGGCTCGTTCATCCCACCCCCGATTTCCACTTACGCGAGTATCGAGGTGTTGCTGAAAATCGGCTCCATCAGGGCTTTTAGACCGTAGTAGCAAAAAGCCACCGCCAGAAGACACGTGTCCCAAACCGCCAGAGAGCCGAGACGAATCGTAATGCTGGATCGGGTCTTTGTGTGTCTGAAGATGCGATAGTAAGTGCAGAAATTTCCCACGCACCCGCACAGGATCACAGAAACGGTCAGCAACCCGTCCAGTAGAAATTTCCTATCCGTTACTACGGCACCCAGCGTGACATTCGGACAGAGAAACACCATGGGAGAATTGTCGGGATTTATGGTGTAATTTGACATCCCCAGGTGTTAATATTTCACCCCGAACGATTTTTTAAATACAAACCTGAAAAAATACCATTATTGAAATATAATTATTAAATAAACTATATTCAAATGTTTATATCTTTAAATAAAATAACAGTTCAAAATATTCATATTTGACAGGACGAAACCAAACGTTAGATTGAAACACTGTTTAAGAAACAGTATTTTTATGCCCATTCAAACTATCGAGCTATTCATACATGGAAACGTTTTAATAAACTTTTTCAACCTATTTTAACCCGCAATAGTATACTCATTGAACAATTTAATTTATTATTATGTTCTACTAACAAATTTTAAATAAAATCACCGTATTTATTCTACAATTTGATTCCTTCTTACAAAGTGAAATTGATTTTTGTAAAAATAAAATAAAGTATAATAATGTTATTACTTATTTAATAAAGAATGTTATTATTTAATAAAAAATGCGAGGGAGACTAAATTAAAAACAAAGTTATTTACTTCCGATTGTTAGTTGAACAACAAATAATGGAACACAACCGGAAAAAATAACTAACAATTAACATAATAAATTGCGGAAATTTTGGCACATTGTGTACCGAACTTAAAAAATTGAGAAACACCTATTAATCAACTACTGCAGCACGCCAGCCCACATTGCCATTAGTTGCTCATCGTTATGGGCTGGTTTATAGATTACGGTGGAACATAAAAAGCACCTATATTAAAACGCAAACAGTACATACGGTAATAAACTTAACTTTATGGTTTTTTAAAACACAGGAAATATTATGGCTTTTTAAAAATGCTTTATTTTTATAGGAATAATTATCCAGAGAGACCTTAAAAAGTAAACTTGAAGAAGTCATTTGATATTGTTACAGTCATAATTTTGGAATTTTTAACTTTCTTTACGTATTTGTTATCTAATTTATTTAAACAGCGCAGAAATAATTGATTGCTAAAACTACATAATTGCTATTTTTAACAATAGATAATAACTTTTTCAATAAAATTGTAAAGAGTCTAATAAATACAAAAAACTTGGTAATGATTTATGACAAACTGAGAAAACAACATAAACATATAAATAAGTGATTTTCGCTAATTTCCTAATTAACGGAGAATACATATGCGTTCCGTAGCCTTATAAAAGCAAAGCAGCAAAACTTTATTAGATTTATTTCAGTTTTATTTAATTAACAACAAATTCTCACGTAAATTTTTCTTCTGATACCTATATAATTTTGTAATAATTTGATTTTAAGCATTCTGTAATAACTGCTTATTAGTCTATTAGCGTAGTTTGGGACTTCTCTTCCTTCTCGTATTTCTTTTTTCCTTTATATGGAATTGTATGTCACGTTAAATTTATCAACAAAAAAAGAGAAAAGGAAAAATAACAGGCTTATTGTTAATTTATTTAGTACTACAAACACAACAGAAGATGTGATGTGGAGTTTATTAAATTTTGTCGGTCTTTCCGGGTTTTCTCAAACAAATTCTATTTTTTTGTATTTTTAAAAACTAAATAACAATGGTATCAAGACTTTATTTAAATAAATTAAAATTGGGAAAATTAATTTTTGGCAAAATAATGACCCATTGAGCTTAATATATTTTATTTATTTGCATTATTGATAATTTAGTGATTCAAAAAATTAAATCAATCGTTCGTTATTTTATATTACATTCATTGCTTTTATTTTGTTATGAAATAAAATTATAAGGTCCTGATATCCTTTTGGAACCTTTTTTTGCTGGAATAATTTTAGAAAAATTTTTGTTTGTGTTACTAAATAGAATAGGATATACAAAAATTTTGACAATTGTTCAATTTTTTTAATTAACAAGTAGCCCGTATCAGCCCTACGGCGGACAAATAATTATATCTGTATTTTCAGATTCATTTGCTAATTTTTGGAAACTTAATCCTTATATGATAATTCCCTAAATTGTAAGCTTTGCAATGATATCTCATTTAAATCACTTTGTTTAGTAGTTAGCAAAGATGATCCCTTCCGTTTTTTTTGGTAAAAGTGCTTTGTCCAGCATGATGTCCATTTTATTTTTTTAAATCTTTAACCCCCTTATAACACTTTCTAAACTGTAAGCTTTCAAATAATATCGTATTTAGCTCAGTCCTTTTTGTAGTTTTAAAGGAAGGTCCATCCCAACTTTTGAAAAAAATTCGTTGTCCATCATAAATATGTTCATGTTGGTTTTTCCAAAAAAAATGATACGCGGAGTTTCTATTTACTAATATCTATTAGTAATAAACAGCAATGGCAATAGCAACAATTATGATGATCTCTGAATAAATTGTGTTGTCCAGATTAAAAACGTCCATGTTTAGTGCTCCCATTTTGCACACATGCGCTGTGCAGCCTTTTTTTTAAATTTCAACACTTTTATGACATTCCACAGCTTGTAGGCCTCGCAATGATATCTCATTTAGCCCAATGCTTTTTCTCATTAGGGAAAAAGGTCGTTCCCTTTTTAGTGAAAAAACTTTGTCCAGAATTAAGATGTCCATGTTAACCTTACCAAAAAACATGACATTCTAGTCTTACATTGGCTAATTACTCTTATTAATGAATTTGAGCCAATTCAAAGACGAAAAATTTTTAATTTCCAAAGTCGGTTGGTTTCATTTTTTAGTAAAAGTGTGTTGTCCATGCAAAACAAACACACACACACGCACACACACACACACACACACACACACACACACACACACACACACACACACACACACACACACACACACACACACACACACACACATACACACATTACGTCTATTTATATAAAAATTTATGAATAATATAATAAATATAATATAATAAAAGTCATGCGAAAAATAATAGAAAGCAAAAAGTGAGTTTTTTCTCCGTACATTTGTTTAAAAAAGATGTAGATTATAGAAAAATTACAGAATTTTGACCTTGTAAAACAGTACGGGCACCAAAAACAACGAATTAAAATTTTGCGGTTATGATGTTTTGTATGATGTTTATCTTTAAAATATCATAACGTGTTTATCTTAAAAGATATCATAGCATGAAATTTTAAAAATATATAAACACGTTATTTTTTATCTAAATACAAAAATATTTAAGAGTCTGAAGTGGAATTTCACCTTATTGTTATCGGTTGTTAGGAAAAGCCTAAAGTACACCCAGCCTGACTGATAGATAGACATTCAATTTTAAATACTATTAAAAATTCATACTGTTTTTTTAATTGCGGAATCATCACGTTTTTCAATTGTGGTTTTTTATCTCACAATAATTGCGTGGATTGTTTCTAGGTTACCAGATGTGACAAAATTGAAAATTAAAAAATCACCTGGAAATTTTTAAATTTTAATTATGGCGGTTGTAATTATTTGTTAATTGATATTTTTTATTTATTTATGATTTCTAGCCATCTGGCATAAAATGCTTTTTTTTCTGGAATTTAATACAAAAAAGAGTTACATAAACATAATTTATTATCTTTATTAAACTAAAACATATGATAGAGAGTGTGTGAAGTAGTTTTTTTGTAAGTAACAAAATTCGGTATTAAAATTTAAATTACAGAAGTAAATTGCATTTAAAAGTCGTAACATTAAATTTTCCGGAGATTACTTCCAAATCGTTTTCTTTTTAATTTTTTTGTAAAAATTGAGCCTTTCTCATTAATAAAAATTTGATGAAAATTTAATTACGCCAATAAATAGACTGACGTCTCTTGCTTTCAAAATTTTCTCGGTAGGTCGTCTGTTTTCAAAAATTAATAAAATTGTTACAAAAAATGATATTTTTGTTATTTCATATAATACAATTAATGAATTAAAAAAACAATTCGTGGCAACACTGGAAGAAAAAAAACTTTCATTAGAAAAAAGCTGGAAAGATATAGCAGAGTTTAAGCTTTATAAATGTCGAGAAATGATTATGGGTTTTCGAGGTATTAATGGTAAATAGGTTCCGTCGAAGAAACATTTTAGACCATGGATTATATTTTATTTTTTTACTTAAAGCTAGATACGCAATACCGAACAATCAACACTTATATCGCAACCAATTATTACGATTATAAAAATATCATTAGGGTGTCACGGTATAACAACATAAATTGTCTCCCCTTTAATCGATCTGTCAAGCTTTAGTACGCTATAAAAATGAGCGTTATGAGAATACACCACGCGTCTGCTGGCCTTTTGTAGTATTGTAAAAATGGTATTACAATAATTTTAAAAATATAAAAACGGAAACACTTGTCGCCACGCATTTTACAATGTCAAAAATCTTTATTCTGAATTTATAAAACGAGCCTAAAAGCCAGAACTGAATCCCTTTTCTTTTTTTCCTTCACGGGGTAAGTTTGTTATACTGTTCATAGATCAGTCATAAATGGTCAAATTCTGTATGATCGTATTAAACAAACGATTAAATAAACTGTGCATCATTGGGAAATACTGTATTAAAAAATATTTGATATTCCAAATTGTGCACTGCTTGTATTAAATCACAATACTCTCTATATTTTCTTTATTTGATTTATTGGTCGTACTTTTAAAAAAATATAAATGTTGCACTTTATGAAGTGAAATTAATATTTTATAACCCAATTACACTGTCCAATTTGACATATTAAATTAAATAATAACAATATAAGTATAGCAATTAACAATGATTTACTTCTGAATGGAAAAAATAACAATTAAATGACGTCATACAAAATTTAAAATAAAAAAGCTATGTGATTAAAAATGTACTTAATTAAACTTAAAAACAAAAAAATCAATATGTAAAAAACATGTTTTTAGGGATTTCGCGAGAAAAATAAGGATCTTATGAGACAAGATGTCGTTACAGCTCTCAAGAACAGCAAATCTGCGTTTGTCAGGTGAAAAATTACTTTAATTAAAATATAGTAATTATAAATTACTTTGTTTTCCCGAACTCCAAGCTATTAATTATAATTTAATCCTATTTGTACGGTTTATAATATAAAAAAATTTACTGCTACAGAGGTTTGATTTGTGGCACAATTAGTTTTTAATAAATAATAACATAATGGGAAAAAAATTGTACCATAAAACAATTCCACTAAAAAAAGTTTTATTTATAATCTCGGTACAGGTGGGCACAGGCAAAAAATTTGTTAACAATAACATAATTTTTATTAATTAAAAATTGTTTGAAAATCTGTGCTAAGAAAACCGCACTATATACACAACACAATTTTTTGGTATTATTCTAACGCTTTTCAAAAACTTTTCAAAACAAAAACCATACCCACCTTTCCTAAAAAAGATCAATTTATGTAAAATTTATAGCTTGTAAAAGTTGCAGCTTTATTTTAAATTACAGAACGATACATTGTCGTATATACTGTACTAGTTAATTCACAAGATATACTTATTTTTTAAATGCAAAAATTTTAGTATGGTCTGAAATTTTTACGTATAATACATATATAAAGTTTAATCACATATTGCTGATACATTTAAAGTTATTCCTTAATTATGTTGGAATATGTGTTGTTTAAATTAGGGAGCTTATCAGTACGGATCCTGTGGCCGCTTTTCGTTGGGCAGTCGTGCGCCAAACGTTTCGAGCCATGTTCGCCTTTCGACAAGCCGGGGTCGAAAAAACAGGTAAACTTAAAAACTGTAGAAAATTTCCTCACAATCATTTTTGTCGGACTATTGTTTTTGGAGAAATGAAAAAAACACACACTAGAAGTTTGTATGATATTCAATGAAATCAATAAATTTTCCTATTGCATGTTTTTCTTTTCTGTATTTTATCGCAAGTGAGCTTATTTTACAACTATATAAATATCCTGGATCTAAAACGAAATAAATATTGAATCTAATGTAAGTGAGATTAAGTTTTTAAAAGCGTTTTTGCAACTGTTGACTCTCATAAATTTTTTGATTTGAAAAATGCGAAAAAATACTGAGCGTATGTACTATTCATCATGCTGAAAGTTCAATCAACTCATTAAAATTAAAGGAACACTGTTACAAATCAAATTTTTTTAACGCCCTAAATAGACTACTCCGTTAATACAAAATCTGTCTACCGTAAATTTAAATTTTGGCTTTTCTTGACCAGTTCTACAACATTTACAAATTTTAATTTAATCGGTTTAGTAACAAAAGAGTTGTATGATCCTGGCGTTATAGGAATTTAATTTGTGACATTGAAACCTTTAAACTTTAAACGACATTGTATCGCAAATAAGTTTTCTGTGATATTCATAAATTGTTTCGAATAACATGGCGCTTTTATTAAAAAAACTGAGCAACACATAGTGCGGCTATTGTTAAAACCAAAGTTTATATATATATTTATATAAAAAGATTTCACGAGAAAACAAATACATTAAATACAAAAACAAATATAAAAGCGTTGTATGAGAAAAATATAACCAGAAATTGACAAGGATATTATTTATTAACAAAAAATTATTTAGGAATGAGATTGGTTTAGATAATGCTTATATATTCAAAACAAAAACCATTAAATAAAAAAGCTTTAGTTTTTTAAGATTTGAATATTGCTTAAATTTGGTTGATTATAATAAATCATTAGTGATTGTAATTAGGAGCAAATAGTACAGCCTACTATTTTTTTTAATTACCTGTAATAAATTTTAGGTAGTTTTAATCCTATATTATACTGTATAAATCTTTCATGTAATGTATTCATTTACTAAAATGCATATTGTATTGTAAAACGGATAATGAAATTATGCATTTTTTATAAAAAATGCACATTTTATGTTTGCTAAAAATTGATTTAATATATTAATAAAATAAGATTGTAAATTTATAATTTATGACTACAAACAAAAATAGCCGTGTTGATTAAATACAATTTCACAACAACTTTGGGAACTTCTTCAGAATTGCCAGCCCTTTCGGTACAAAGTTTTTCAGACGCTAAAATTTCTAAACAGAAATTATAATAATTCTTTATTGACGCAAATTTATAAACAATAAGGAGATTATACTTAGTTTATAGTCACATAAAAGTTACATTACGAACTTTGACTAGTTATGTATGTAAGAGCAGCAAAAAAGTTTTCTTTTTAAATTTATAGTGGCTAATTGCGGACAAAAAATAAAATAATATATTAAATGTAAAAACCAAATAAGCTAAGAATAAAGACCGTTTAAAAATTTAATGATTCCAGCATACTACATAAGTAAAAGATTGATTGTCTTCCTGAAAGTGGAATACTGAATATAAGTTTTTCTTTATTTTAAGAAAGGAAAATCCAAAAAAAGCAGTACTAGACACAAAATACACAATTAGAATCGATATGTAACAAAAATTGTTTTAATTAAATCAAATTATTCAAAATTCCGTACACATAGTGGTGTATTTCCGCTAGCTAATCTGTGTATTGATTGTATAATAACAAAAGTGTAAAAAGTACAGTAAAATATTAAAAAATTAAATGAAACAATAAAAAACACATTGTTACTAATTAAACAATCTCAACAATCTATACTAACAATTTTCGCTTCATTGAACTTTAGCATCATAGTTTCTCGCGAAACTTAAATTTAAAAAATTAAAAGTATAAATAAGAAGTATATAGTTTATTGAAAATTTGATGAATACCATTTTTTAATAAAGCTTCTATGTATACAATTAATACATTTTTTTGCAAAAATCAAAAGTTAACTGTGGTGTAACCGAACAAAATTTATTATCATTTATCAAACATGATAAACATTTAGCATGATTTTCTTAACCACGTAATCAAATAATAGAGTGAAAATGGGTGGTGACAAATATTTTACCATATCGTAAATGAAAACAACAACAAACATTATCGCATGCCAGTTTAAGTAAAAAAAAAATGATTAAACTCAAAGGCTGTGTGGGAGCGTCATAGATATCAAGAAATTATTTTTTTATAAAATCCGTAGTATTAAAAAATGATGCTTTAATTTTTAGCTTTTTTAAAAAAAACAACTAGATTAAAGCTAAAATTTTTTAAACTGAAATTGAGGGCGTAACCACTTTCCGTGAAAAGAAATAAGCCATAAACGCGCAAGCCAAGAAAAATAAAAAACCCAGTCGTAATATAACCAATTATGAATTTTCTCACCTTATATTTTTTCAAAGAGCTTGACTTGATTTCTCCTACAATTTTATTCCTGGGGTCGCATTCTGACGTGCGGTTAAAAGTTATCCCGGGATAACTTTTTTTACGTGCTTAAGGATGGGAGTGGAAAATCAATTTTATCCAGGTTAAAGTCGGAAAATGTTTTCTATTGTTTTAAGGATAAGAATTTATTCAACTCAAAAGGTGGATAAATATTTTCTCCCGTAGGATTAATTTATTAAAAAATAAAATACGCGCATTGACTATTTGTTTTATGTTGCGCGAGTTGGTTTTGAAGCGCGAGAAAAAAATTTATTGCATTCATTTTTACTTACATACGCGGCAGTCTTAATAATTTACAATATTATATTTTTTTATTTTCATTGGAATGGATTTATCGGGGGTAAATATAAGTGTTTCTTCAAAAGGCGACCCTGTTTGAATCATCTTTAGCATTTTTTTTGTAATAATTTTCATTTCTAATTTTTAATTTTTTATTTATAGGAACCTTGCACTGGAACTCGGTTTATACATGAAGTATTCAATATACATAAGCGTCACCATAATGAATAATTACCGTATCTCCTGCTTATCTTTCGTAGTATGCAGATCAACCGATCGAAAGCGCGCGAAATTTCAGTTGATCGGTCGGATCAACCGATCGGTTGATCTGCATACTACGAAAGATAAGTAGGAGATACGGTAATTATCCATTATGGTGACGCTTATGTATATTGCATACTTCATGTATAAACCGAGTTCCAGTGCAAGGTGCCTATAAACATTTTAAAAAAAATGCAATTACCAAGAATAATCTGCGATTATTTTGTAAGAATTTAAAACAACTATTTAGTACTAACACAAAAAAACACTTAATTTACAGTTTTAGTAATAACATTTAGTAATAACGGGGAAAAACACTTAATTTACAGCTTTAAAATGAATTTTTAAGATTCTGCAATAGCCATTTTTAGACATTCGAAATGAAATGCTGAGCAGTTTTTGAAATTTAAAATTGTTTATTTTTTCACGGTACGGGGTCTTTAGAGCCACAAGCAGGGAACTTAGAGCTATCGGAATTTTTTGGGAATTTGAAGCCACGAGCAATGGGAACTTGGAGCTTTTAAGAAAAAAATGGCTTGGAGTTAGATTTGAGCTTCGCTAAGGCTTAGGTACACGTTTTAGCTATTTTTACTTTTGGTTCTAAGTTCCCAACTTACGGCTCCAAGTTCCCTTTTTTCGGATCCAAGTTCCAGCTCCAAGTTCCTAAGGGTCCATCGACCCTAAATCTTTTTCACCAAAGTTTTTTAAAATTTGCAAATTTAAAGTTTTATCAAAATTGAAATTTGTTCAATTTATTGTAAAACAACGTTTTAGAAGGTTTCGGCAAAATAGTTCGTCGTTTGATTTGACGCCTTCTAATGATATTTGGGTTTAAAAGTTTCAACCTATTGTTTTTCAAACAAAAAAAATGCAATTTTAACAGATCATTGTTTCTTAGCAACCAAATAAAAAAATTTAAAAAAATGAATTACATGAAAAAATCCTAGTTTTAGTTAGAAGTATCAGTTGATAAGTTAAATTAAAAACGTTTACGCACTGCATGCACAGCTATACTTCAGCCCAATGTTTCTATGCAACAAACTTATTCTGTAAATTAGATAAATAAAGCGATTCTGACTAAATGAGTAGTTAGACTAATTATAATTAGTGTAACTACTTATTATTAGTCAGAATCACTTTAATTCTCATTAAACTACACATTTTAATTCTCTTGATTAATTAATAATTATTAATTAATCAAGAGAATCAAAATAAACTTTTAATATAATTTACTATGATACAAACTGTTATAACGGTACGTTACGTTTGAAAAGGTTTTTTCTATGGACGCGCTCCGGGGCAAGGAGCTGAATAAATGTGGATAGCAATGTTTGCAAAATAATGTTCTAAGACATTTACAGTTATTTACCACTTATCAATACAAAATTTATCATCATAGACTACAATAACTCGAAGGGCACAAATTTTAACTGCAATCTAACGTATATGTTAAATATTACCGCTGAGAACACTTATATTCATCTTCGATACACATATATATATCTTTATTACTGCGCATTTTATATTTTTCTAACTGTTGTTTACTAGGCTGAATATGGAACTTTTTTGCTTGTTTACCGTATTTTTATCATATACTTTGCAGTTTCTTAATCCTTTTTTTTGTTTTTTTTTTTCGGAAGCTGATGATAGCGCTTATGACCTCAGCTTATGCGGGTATTAGTTGCCAAAAAGATTAATTAATACAAATTCTAATTTAATAATCACGAAAATAGTTTTTTATGATTAAAAGTTTGATAGCATAAGTTTTACAAAGTAAAATTTCTATTAAAATAATTAATTTATAGTCAATAAGCCTTTTTGTCACAAATCACATCTTTATTGAGGTTAAAGAAATTTCGCTTAAAAATTTGAGATTGCGACCATAATATTTTTTGTTTTTTATTTGGCGCAGAGAAACCAGCAGGATTACATATGCATGTTTATGTAGGATTTTAGAAAATGCTATAATATATTTGAAAAGTAAAAAACTTAGACCCCCTAGATTATGGGCACAAAACTATTAAAAAATTTGATGGTGGGAATCACTATATTTTAGTTTAGACAAACAACAGGCTGTAATACTCTTTTTCTATGACATTTTGGGCATACCAATATGAGATTGACATTTTTGAAACTACACCGAAAAAAACAAAACAGCATACTACAATCACAATAGATAAAACAATAAAGGAGAAAATTATCAGAAAAAGTTTCATTGTGATTAACAATGATCTAGATAAAAATAAACAAATATAAAAAGTCATTTATTATTAGTGCTTGAATCTGTGATTAATTTGTCATAGATTTAATTTTTCATTATTGATCATATTTTGGGAATTTGGACCCGTGAAAATAGAGACTTGGAGGTTGAAGCTAAAGATAAAAACTTGGTTTAATGTTAGGTTTGGGCTTAGGCTTGAATATACGTTTAAGCGATTTCAAATTTTTAGCTCCAAGTTTTTTACTTTGGTTCGAAATTTCCCATTTTTGCCCCAGATCATCATGACATTATTCAAATAGTTACATACAACATGTTATACAACTGTGTTTTTTATATCAGTACTTGAAACTGTAAAAATAAAAGGGAGAAAACACACTAAGTTCAACGTTGAAGAAAAATTAAATTGAAAAAATTTAATCTAGGAATCTAAATTAAGTCGATTAAATTGGTGAAAAGTAAGTCTAAGATTAAATAAACATTAAGTAGATTAGACCACAGAAATCTTTTAAAATTTCAAATTTTTCTTTCTTCTCTTAAACTTTCCAGGCTATATTGTTATCAATACAGCAAATTGAGTCACTGTCATCATAAAATACACGCGACTGTGACTTTATTCTTTAGTTTATGCGGTGTCGCTTGAAATCTAAATCGAGTCACAAGTCGCATATATTTAATATAAATTGTGACTCATTCTACCGCAGTAACGACGATATTCGTTTTTGTGAATAAAATTTAATTTAGCCAGCACAGGTCATCTGGAAGTGCCGTCCGCCGGAAGTGTGAGCGGAAAACAAGCTCTGCCCAGAAGGGGGTCGGAAGGATCTCAACTGAACGCATTGGTCAGAGGTGAAATCGATAGAAACTTAATGCCCAGGTAATAATGTTCCAATTTTGTTCCTAATCTCAAGAAATTGAAAATAAAAACAAAGAGTTTGGAAAAATCTGTATTGGCAAAAACTACATGCATTTTTTATGTGCCAAGAGATTAATAGTTATAGAATTTTTATTTCACGTTTACGCTGATATATTCAAAAGATTAGTAAAAGTTATGTTTATTAAAAATATGCAACGATAAAATTAGTTCTCTATTTTTCTATTTTTTTAGTTTCCTTAATTTCTTATGTTTCATAAAAAATCTTAAGCCAAGCCGTTTTTTGTATTTTTTATCAACTAAAATTTTGTTTTAGTTCCTATTAGAAAGATTACAAATTTATTAAAAGTTAGTTAGACATTTTAATCAAGTGCGACTTAAAATTTGGATAAAATCATACAATTATTTGTTAATTGTGGACAGTCCCAGTCGCGTTGAGGGTCAATTTTAATCGCCCATTTCTCGGCTCTTTTTCAAAACTTTCGCGACAACTAGGCGCGTTGCGAAAGTTTCCCATGATTTTGGAAGGTCTTTGGGCTCTTATTAGATCGCGACTGGCCTATAGAGAGATCCAAAAAGTGCGAAGGATTTAACACTTCTAACGCCGTAAACGCGTTTCTGCCTCCGCGGTCCAAACTATAGAGAACCCGTTTACAGCATTACAGGCGTTTGCGCCGGTGTCGCAGGATATCTTTTCCCCCCTTCTTTTTATCTATCCCGGTAAAAAGCCGGGATAGTTTTTTCCCCCGGAAAAACCATCCCGCTAAAACACCGGTTAATTCTTTCCCCCCTCGGTAAATTCTTTCCCCCCGGAAAGACGATCCCGGTTAATAACCGGGATATTCTTTTCCCCCTCTTTTTTATATTGTTGTTCGTTTGTTATGAATTTCAGCTTGGTTTTAAGGTTTTGCTTAGGATGCTTAGGGAAACTAAGGTTTAAAATGGTTAAGATAGTTCATGGGTTTTATTTACAATAATTTTATGAATTTATGAAAGTATCATGATAACAAAATAATCATTTTAATTTAATGACGTGTTTTTGAAGAATACGCAGAATTAATATTATAAACTTTATGCAAATTTTTGAAGGGGGGAAAGAATATACCGGTAGAAACTTTCCCCCTGATTATAACGCTAAAATAAAAAATTACAAACAAAATTAAAATCGTGAGTAAACATGTTTTAATGGAATTAATTACACAAAAATTGGTATTTTAGCTAATAAAGGTACAGCTATTCATATTATTTTTAAAAATTCTAAGTTTATATGATTTTAAAATTAAAAAAGCATGGGGTAAAATCTATCCCGGTATATTCTTTCCCCCGGGGAAAGAATTTACCGAGGGGGGGGAAAGAATATCCCGGGATAGTTTTTCCGGGGGGAAGAATTTCTAGGGGGGAAAGAATATCCCTTGACAGGGCTCATATTCAGTTCTTGAACCTTTTTGCCGTAACAATCACCAATGTATTTACTTTTTGACCATGGAGGCAGAAACGCGTTTACTGCGTTAGAAGTGTTAAATCCTGCGCATTTTTTGCTTATCTCTTTTGGCCATTTGCGATATAATAAGAGCCCAAAGACCTTCCAAAATCATGGGAAACTTTTGCAACGCGCCTAGTCGTCGCGAAAGTTTTGAAAACGGGCTGACAAATAAGTGTTTAAAATTGACCCTCAACGCCACCGCCACTATAGTAACAAATACAAAAACGTGTAATTTTATTATTATTATAAAATTATAACTTACAGCTAAAAAATTATTGAACAAACATTAGCTAAGGCTTGAAATGAAAGTTCCAAAAATAGCAAGTTCCTTATTTTATTATGTTTCACGGTTACAACATTATAATTATTTATTTAAGCAAATAATCAACATTTAACACATGCATTGCATAAATTAAGCAAATGAATCACGGTTATTTATATAATTAGAAACTTATATGGCTTGCTAAAATTTTAATTACTTTCGGGTTTTTTATTGAAACATATATCCTCAAGAATTCTTTGATAGCGATGTACTGTAGCATTATTTGAAAAGAAATTTGGTGAAAAAAAACGCTGGTTATAAAAGCTCCATACAAGAAAGAAATTAGATTTATTAAAAAATCTCATAATAAATTGAAACTCGAAAACCCCAGCCACAATTACGGAAAACTATAATAATCATTTAAAACAAATTGTCAAAAAATAGTCTTGAAAAATACTTCTATCCACATGATATATTACCTTAAACAGTTTATGACTATAATATCACAATCTTTAAAATTTCAAGAGTTCTAAAATATTAGTTTCGTATCCCGGTAAGGACGGCTTTTGAACCTTACTCCAGAAGACTGGAGGCAGGTAGGAGACAGGTAAAACTGTTTGGAGGCAGCATGGAGGTAGGGTGGAGGCAGGTAGGATGCAGAGTGGAGGCAGGTAGGAGGTAGGTGACCCTGCTTCCTATGTTGAAGCATATACAGGTTTGGACGCAGGTAGGAGGCAGCTAAAACTGCCTCGGAGGCAGGTAGGAGGCAGCGAAATTTCCGAGGGAGGCAGGTAGGAGGCAGGTAAAAACCGTTTTTCCCAATTCAGGCACCCCGTCCTTACCGAGGTATATCAACGTCACCTGACTTAAATGGCTCGTGTGAGGATGCTGCACGTTTAATTATAATATTTCTTTTTCTAAATAACTTATGAGATCCAACTTATTTATAATGGCCGCGCGCGTCTAACAACAATAATCAATTTCAGGGAATTTTATGGATATTGAATGACATAATATCCTTTAATAATGAGCGAAATTTGATTACTTTTTTAGATTTATATTAGGCTAAGTGAATAGTAAATAAAAACTCGTATAATCAAGAAAAAAACATGAGTGGAGATGAAAGCTCGAAAAATGTCAAAGCTTTTAGGTGATTTTTTTTATTTTTTAGGGAGAGTTTTGAGGTATAAAACCTTAAGTAAAAAAAAGTGATTAGCTTTAATTTTCAAGTATGTAACACCAAATCAAAAAAAATTTTAGAATTTGATGTCACATATTTAATTCCATAAAATCATAATCTCGTCATTCAAATTAAAACAATTAGTTAATTAATTGTAATTTTATAGTTTTTGCGATACTTCAGTATTCGAAACAATTGTAGACCACATTAAGTAAGTTTCACATATATATACTGCACTTATATACTAATTTTTTGTCTTATTATTATCTTATAAACTTTTGAATTAAATTTTATAATATTATATATTTATGTTACCATCTTTCCAACTCCAATAAAACTGCACAAATTCAATGCCCTTCAACTAAAAATCAGTTTTTAAAAAATTAATATTGATACGCTGATACTTGATTAAAAAAACCATGCGTAAAAACAAAATAATTTTTATTTGATGAACCGGATTCAATGTTTTTGTTTTTAAAAAGGTTCTATTAAATGTTAAAAACATAAAACAGAGAATGTTATGCTGCTATAGTATTTAAAATTAAAAGTCTTATTGTTATGATTTTTTTAACTAAATTTTTAAAAACAAATTTTTTTTACCATAAAAATGTACATTTTTAAATTTGTTTAACTCCCCTAACTTCTAAAATATAATTTTTTACATTGCTAGTTACAACGATCAAATTTAGATTATTTAACTTTCATTGCGGTTAGTGTTCTATGCGAATGTTTTGCTTTTAGAATTTATTTTGGTTTTCTGACTTTTAAAAGCTTTTCTTTGAATTTCTAATTGTTTTAATCTTTTCTTTGTAAGCTTGTTTTATCACCTTATAGTAAGACGTTGCTACTCTTCTACAGAGTTTTATATAACAAACCCATTTTCTATAAAAAATGATTTCATTTTTGCAACAATCAGTGTTATTGGTTTTTAACCTTTTCTTAATTTTTATTTTGTAATCTTATTTCTTTCTTCTTTTTGTGGTTGTTTCTTGTTTCTTTTTAAAGTTATTTCCTTTGGCACAAAAATTACTTTCATAATGAAATATTTAGGCTACTAGAATGGTTATTTTTAATTTATTAATTAGCAATTTTATGGGTTTTTCTGTAATTAAATTTGCAAATCCTGATAAATACATCTGATTTAAGACTTTTGATTGGGTATATCATTTCTAAACGTCAATCAAACAAATCCCGTGAATAAAACGTTAATTAAATAAACAAATAATTGCGCATTATTTGCAAAGTTTGCTTAATATTTATTTAGTATATTGGTTTTTTACCAACGTGGGACAATCTCATAAATTGTAGTTTATTTATTAACTAATTACACTGCGTAATTTATTTTAAGACATTTTTTAAAATAAGAAAGACATAAGAAATTTTTTGAAAAATTTTTAGAATACTTTTAGAAGATTTAGGGTTATTGGACCCGAAGAAACTTTGAACCGAGCAATTTTAGAGCCAACTTCGACAGCCCAGCCCAAGCTAACGCGTGTATCCTTAGCAATCCCAAGCAAAAACCAATTAAAAAAGTAAAATAAAGCTAAAAACCAATTAAAAATAAGCTTCAGCCTAAAACAGGTCGAAAATTACTAGGCCATCAGTTTCTTCGGCTATTTGACCTCGTACTTTTTAGAATGATACTCTCAACTCCAAGTAAATGAAGATATTATATTTTTACGACAGTTTATACGCGCAGTGAAAGTGAGCTGTATAGGATTGCTAAGATATATTAAAATTTGAACGCAGCAAGTAGTTAAAAACAGCAAAGTTTATATTCTAGGCATAAAGATATATTACCGCTTAAAAAATTAAAACTGTTAAGTGTTTTATGTATTTTAAAATGGCATTTAAAGAGGGTATCCTAATTAAATAAAGATATCAATTTACAGTTTAATTTATATACATATCGACGGATTTTAATTATATTTTTCAGAAAACCTATAGGTACCACCTACCTACCCAAAACTTAAATTTTAAACTTGGTTCAATTCAAAGTAATTAACTTAATATATAAATAAAACTTGTGGCTATGCTGTAGTAAATGTCTGTTCCGCTGGACCCCTTTACCTTGCGTATAAATGCCAAACCATAATTTTTTCAATAAAATAATGTTTGAAAATTGCAAAAAATATTTTGCTTCGTTTTATTTGAAAATAGAATTTCACTACTGCGGCTATTATATTTAAGACATTTTTTATTAAAATTTGGCAAATTATCTAATTATCGTGATTTCAGTCTTCTGAATGACGCAAACAGACCTTGATTTTTTTAACGAGGTTATTTTTTAACTTTTAATATCTAGTAAAATCTAAAATCATTGGATATTTCGTGACGAAACTCCACAATTGTTAAAAATGCAACAGTATTCTATAAATTTGTAAATGCGGTTTATAGAGCAGGATACTGAAATTACACCCCTTATTGTTTTGGTTTTTTTTTGCTTTTTATATTAACGTTTTTGACCTACTTTTTTTAATACTGTTTTGGAAAACAAAAATATAATTAATTTAAACAAAATGCCTGTAAATATAAGTTACTGAATAAATTATTTACAAATAATTTATCATGAGAAACGGAGCCCTTGATTTTTCCTCAATTTTTCCTTCGTAAACTCTGCTACGTATGGCATTTAAAAACAGCTGCAAATATTCAATAATTCTTAATTTGTTTTGCTTCAATTAATTTTTTATACAAGTTTTAGTCTGGGTTTACATGATTCAAAAAATTTATTAAGTCATTAGCGAAATCAGTAATAAATCTTGTATTATTTTAGTCGCTTTTTTAAGCATAAAAATAAGTTTGCACTTCTAGACAGCACTGGAAAAATATTCAACCTTCGTAACTCAAGTATAATTCGCTGGTTTAAAAAAACAGCAAATATTTTGTTTTGCATTCAGTAATTAATCTTGACTTGAAGTTCTACAAAATAATTCCCATTATTTGCTATGGTAGTCAGAGTGCGCAATTACCTAAACTATTTCGAACGCAATCTTTTTTTTTCGAACGCAATCTTCTTTTTCGAACGCAATCGCAACTCTTGCCGTTCTTCCGCGCTCTTCCACTTTGTTTTAGTATTGTTTTAAGATAAACAATAATATTATGCATATAGCACGATAGTCAAAACCCTCCCATTTACACAGAAATTGTTCAGTGTTAATATTCTTCACTGAGTTACAACGTTATAGAATCACTTTTAGCCAATTAGTGCTTATGAAAAAAGAAGAACTTTCATCCATTGGAGATTAATTATTTCTCAAGCACTAATTGGCTAAAAGTGATTCTATATTAGCTCCTTCCACAACCATTCCCAAAGAGCATAACATAAATGACGTGATCACGAAGACTATATGTCATTTTGAGGGTCCTTAAAATCCTGACGTGAAATCTTTAAGCATATACTTTAGTAAACTTTTAAAATTCTAAATTCTTTCAATGCCTAATCTTTATCAAACAATATATGAAAGAACTAAAATTTTGCGACTCTTTAGGAAATAGCAACTAGAGGTCGGTCTGAAAAAAGCACCTTTATAGATGCTATAATATCTTGTTATATAAATTTATTCAATGACTTTTTAAAATAGATTCTAGATAATTAATTCTTAGTTAAACAATTAATTCTTGAATGTCAAGATTTGAAAAAATGCTAATTATTTATCTAAAATAAAAAAATAATTAAAAATTCAATGATACACTATTAACTCGTACTTAAAACAATGTGTAAAAATATTAAAATATTAGTGTATTCCATCGAAAATGGAAATAAAAACCAAAAAAATTCATAATTTAAAACATTATCAGCACTTGCCTTTAGTGGGCCGGTCCCAGCAGCCAATTTTTTGTGTGATGTTTTCAATTTTTCTCTGTTTTTTTTTTAAAAATTTTCCTTGTCTGTTTATTTTAAAAGATTCTGTATTTTCCTTTTGTGCTTTGATTATAAACTCCTGTGCTGTAAATATCGTAGTGTTGCCGTAATTCAAACAAAAAAGTATTAAGCAGCAAATTTTTAAGACATTTGGATAAACGAAAGTATACATAATTGTTTAATGTGATTATGTATGTTATCATTTAGCTACAAAAACTAGAAAAAATTTTAATTTACTATTTTTATTGGAATACTGATCGTTTATTTATTATTTTTGCAAATTAATTCGTTATCTCCTTTAATAGCGGTCCAAAAAATGTAAAAGCGTTTTTAAACCAGTAAATCGCAAGATTCCAAAAAAAAACTATGGGAGTTTGACCGAAATTCTGATTGGCAGCCTCAATTACGTGTATTTACGGGTCAGGATGTGGACCATTCCGATGCGGACCATTCCGTACTTTTTAGGAAAACGCCGACAGCAACGGCGGCGGTGCCGCGGTCGCGATCGCGGCGGCGGGCGTCCGACTTCGCTCTGGGCGGTCGATCCCCGTTTTTGCATGTGGTGTGCGTTGAACCTTTGGCTAAAACCAATCTAACAACCCTACCCTCCGCACCGCTAACCGAAGGGCTGGTGGTCAATTTCGCCAAGCGAATTCAGGAAGAATTGGTGGACCGGGAAAAAGTGAAAAAAGACTCGGAACTCATTCGTTTTTGCAGAAAAACCGTCAAGGAATCGGAAGACTATCTTTCCTTGTGAGACATTTTACTTTTAATTTTTTTCAGTTTATTTTCAACTATTTAATTTGCATAACAATCTTTTTTACTGGGGGTTTTCACAATTTATTTCAAGTTTTAGTGTCGGGTTTTACAGTTTTGAAAACTTTTGTATTAATTAACCCACAAAACCCATGCTTTGACTATAGCTGAACTCTCTATGTAATTTAAACTTTTTCTAAGTTCTATTTTGTTTATATCAGTGTTTTTAACAGTTAAAACCCTACAAGCAAGCGATAGTAATATTAATTTACCTGAATTCAACTAGGGTATCTGATTTATTTTCGGCCAGGGCGCTGTTTCATAAAAGTTCCCAACATGCTATTTTTTTGTTGAAGTCCATTTCTTTTTTGTAGAAAGCTACAAAGAAATGAAAATGCAATAGACTTTTGGAAAAACTTATAAAAAACCGAAAATTTGCATAAATAGATCTTGCATTTATCACTATGCTTTAGCATAGGATTTGATTTCTTTGTAAATATTTACAAAGAATTAAATGTTCCTAACATTTATGAAACAGCGCACAGGCCTTAATTTCGGCCACCAATTTAGGGTGTCAAAAATTTGGCTTATTTTTAAAACACAAAAGAACTAGCACAAAAATAACGCTGGATTAATGTTGAATAAAGTGTTTTTGCAAAAGTTTTTTTATTTTTGTTATTCTGCATTATCAATATTTTTATACACAAATTGAATTTTTTGTGATTTTCCTAATTTTTGCTTTTTGTTAAAACTGCATCAAATTTAGAACGAAGCACAATATAACCTTAAAATATCTTCTATTTAAGGCTCAAAGTTATTAATTTTCATGTTTTGATGTTTTCTTCAAAATCATCTTGCAACGCGTTTAACTAACTGCGCATTTTAAGATTCCATAAATTTCGGCCAGCTTAAAATTTAAGTGAAAAAACCTTCCGTTTTTTACTGTTTTTAAATATCGTCGTACTACCGTATTTATAAAAAAAAATTTTTTTGCTCGTTTGACTTTTTTTGACGTTTTTTAAACCAAACATAAAAATTTAACAAAAAATACAGGTTATTAAAACTTGTTTTTTAAGGTTTTGACATAATTATTTAAAGTCTTGCTAAAAACTATTAAAGTTTGCAAACGGAAAAAATTAAGTTATATGTACCAAGAACAATAACTAAGGATAAATTGGCAACCTTTAAAAATTTTTATTGTTCAGTTTGGTAATAGTTATAGCCAGTTTTTTTAAGTGGCCGAAGTTAAGAGAGCTCGTGCTTTAATTTCGGCCACTATAAAAAAACTTTAAACCTCCACTGATCTTTAAGTGTAACAAAAATTTTAAAATTTTGCACTGGAATAACAAAAATAGTTATCGTTTGATTTTTAGACCAAATTTTGGGTTGATTGGAAAAACCAAAAAAAAACTTATCCAAAAAAAATAAAAAAGGTGGTCGAAATTAAGTCGTTATCTTACTTTGTTTTTTTTTTCGTTTTTCCTTCTGGTGGTGCGTTTATTTCTCTTTCCAGCATGCGCCCGAGTGTCTATGCCGTTTCCAAACCGACTTGTTTTCCCTAACCGCTCGTACTAACTTTCACTTTGCAGACACGGGATGGCTGCAGCGTACACTGCTTTCAGGAAGAAGCAACCGAAGCAAAAGCGGGGGCCCCAAGGACTCCAGGGGGTTCCGGCCCTCAAGCTCCTGGTGGCCGGACGAAAACCACAAGCCGGGCGGAAAATGTTCCAGTCCGTCGGTGTCCAATTCCAGAATTCTTTGAACCGACTAATGGAAACGCTGAGTCACGCCGATCCTATCTTTATACGATGCATCAGGTCTAACAATGAAAAAGTAAATTAAAAAAAAACACTTTTATTTCATTATGAATTGCGTCATTGAACTTTCTTCACCTAAAAGAAAACTGTTATATTAAGTATTCAGCACGCCACCTTCACCAAAAAAAAACAGGAAGTAAAGTAAACCCGTTTAATTTTTTCTGACTCGCCAGGCCTGCTGCCAAAATTGCCAGCTTTGGCAGCTTTAGTTTTTTTTTTGTTTCTTTAAATTATCTTAGATTCTAGGCCCAGGAATTGCAAATCTGATTTAAAAATTTAAAAAGAAGCTGAACCATTTAAATGGAATATTTTGCAAAAACATTCCTGATGAAGCAAAAAAAAAACTAAATCCTTAAAAATATCTTAGTCGATGCCTAAAACTTTACGAGCCGGACAGGACTATGATAATTGCCTCATTCTAATTCTTTTCACATAAAAATAGCTCCGTCATACTGGTATACTGAAAATGAACACAAAAAAATTTATCCCGAATGTTTTTTTTCGTAATTTATACGTTGTTTTTATGAAATTACATGCGACTTTCAAAATTAGTTTTTAAAATCGTGAGTTCACACTTTCGGATATATTAAAATATTTTTCAAAACAAGCGGTTGTTTTCGTGTTCGTGAGTGGTTTACAAAAATCAACAAGCAATTAATTATACAAGTAAAATTGTATTCAACTTTGCTTATTGTTAAAAATGCTAAGATGATTCAAGCTAATTTCTATTACCAGTTATTCAGTTATATTTCTTAATGGAGTATTTCATTTTATCTTTATCAATAATTAGCTTTCAGAAGCGTTTCTTGTTGATAATGTATTAATGGAAAAATAATTCTTATTTTTTTCTCAAATTATAAGCACTAACGTCCTCGACAAACAAGCAACAAACACGCTACAAAGAAATAAAGATTTTACCAAAAAATATATTTTAATTATTTAAGAATTTATATAAGTAAGCTTTCTATAATAAACAGAAAATTCCATATCGTGACACATAGCTATATGTACAAATTAAGTCAGTTATAGGGTAACTGACTTAATTTTGCAGGACTGCTGTTATTTTCCTTACACGCAAGATATAATATGTAAACAAATTGTGTGTAATTATTAGATCAATAACCGTTCAAGAAATTTATCCCTTTCAAAATTAGTACATTACAATGTAAATCGTAGATCTAAGTTTTAAAAAAATTATAAAAAACAAAAAAAAACTTTCAAATTCAGGTATGCATCTTTCAAATGCAGACCTGAAATTAATTTTTTTTAAATAACAGAAAATTTTTTGTTTATGCAAATCAAACCACATCGTATGCAAACTATTTCTTAGGTAAGATTCGTCCATTGCGTTATTTGTAAAAAAACCCAATAAAGGAATGTTTTAGCTTTGAATGGTATAAATTCTTACATTAATTAAAATATTTCTTATTGTTGAATAAAAAAATTGTTTAGGGTTTTTGAATTGAAAGTTTTATAAGTCCATTTTTAAAAAATACGTATTTTTTTGTTATTTATTTTTGTAATTTTGGAAAATTTTTGTTTCAAAAATCAAGATTAAAATTAAATAAAAGTAAATCAATCGAAAGATTTGTATATAACTCTTGAACCAAACTTTTCGGCTCTTTAGAAACAAAACGATTGAAACAATTTTATTTAGAAAATAATTATAAAAACAATTTTAGACAAATTATTAATGAAAAATTATATTTTCAAGTGTTCTGCACGTAAAATATAATTATTTACAATTAATGTTTACTTTATACCCTATTTGAAACTTACACTGACACTATTCTTGGTTTGTATAAATGTTATAGTTCGTGACACAATAATATGAAAATAAGTTTTAAATTACGCAGCTTAAAATATTTTAAAAACTTAAATTCAGCACCCGGATTTTAATGTAAATTTTTTTATAATTATAGATGAAATTCCCTGGTAGAACCAAGAATTTATGTAATTTTTGTTCCCAAATTGAATTTTTAATTAATCAAAAAGAACATTTTAGTAAAAAATAAAAAAAGTCTAGTAATGAAAATCAGATGCTTCATTTTGTAAATATTTTTATTAAATTTATCATTTTAAAATTTAAAAAATTAAATAATATCTGAGTTTTATTTGGAAAACGTGATTGACTAAGTTTAGAATATATAATTAAAAATTGTATGCGTGCGCACCAATTTAGTATCCCTAAAAATATCATATTCCCTATCCCTCAATCATCCCATAACCATTTTGTAGAAATAAAAAAAATATATTTGACGCCTTAAGCTTGAAAAGAGCTGAAAGTTAAGCGCAGTTTTCGTAATTTTGTTGTGTTTTTTAATTTACATATTAGGGCACCAAGTACTATCGTATATAAGGTACCGTATAGTTTTGTAACATATGCAAATTTATTTTGTATATCAATTTTAGATTCCTCTACATTTTGATGAAGATATTATTCTGCGGCAGTTGAGATATACGGGAATGCTGGAAACGGTGCGAATAAGAAGAGCCGGTTATAGCGTTCGTCTGACTTACGACGCAAGTTTTTTTTTAAGACCCCTTCTTATACCGTCTTTAAATCGTAATCTGAACTACAGTATTAGATTGATAGATTGTGCAAATAACCAACAACAATAAGATCATTATTCAATCCATGTAACTGTAGCAGTCTCTAGTTAAGTGATTTTGGTTTAGTTTTCAGATTTTTAACAAAAATATTATGGGAAGAAACTGTTTTATTTAAAAATACAACTGTGATTACATTTTAGATATTAAACCAACAATTTTTTTAGATTTTATATAATTTTGCTTCTTTGAATTTGAATCCGCTAAACTTTCAATTTATATATTTCAATTTATGTATCATATAGTTTTAATGTTATTTTAAGAACAAAAATAATCTTAACAGCGATTAAAACTATTATGAAAATAAGCAATTTTAACATTAAAGTATTTGGCATGTAAATGATGGAAATTAGGTTATCAAAACAAGTCATAAAAATTATGCAACTATATAACCAATAGCTTAATAAAAATTTAAGTTTATTAAACACGCAACATTTTGTTTGCGTGAGTCATCTAAGTCTTTTGATTTTTAAATTAGTTAGCTTAGCAATCATGGAAATCATAAATACATGTATATGAGAGAAAAAATATGAAACAATAAAGTGGAAAACCGACATTTAAAAACCTCCAATAATTTTTATACCTATTTGTTATGGTGTTTAGTGTATGATTTCGTGTCAAAACTCAGTTTCACCCAAAAATTAGAAAACACTACTAATGGGAATTTTTAGCGCTTTAAATTGTTTTTTGTGTTAAGTCCAGACCTGTGCACGGTCTGGAAATGCACCCCCGTTTTATTGGAGGATTTGCCCCCCGTTTTATTGCCCCTCCCCCCGCCAAAAAATGAAAAAGTACCCCAAAATTATGACGCCATTTTTGACCTATGATGACGCCATCATCGCGAATTTTTTGCAGTTTTTAGCCTATTTCAATGTATTTTAAGCCATTTTAGATCTATTTTTACCTTATTTTCGCTTTTTTTGTCCCTTTTTTCTCTTTTCCCTTCTTGTTTTCTCTTTTTTCTTCTTTTTTTCTCTTTTTTCCCCCCTGCTTGCCCCCCCCCCCGTTTTATTGCCCCCCGTGCCCCCAATTTTTGAATTGCCCCCCCCCCCGTTTTAACCCCGGGGGGAGGCAGTGCACAGGTCTGTAAGTCAATAAGACATACAACTATTAGAAATACACTCCACTTAGCTTTATACAAGTATACAATGTATTTCAAAATTTTTTCTATATTAAACTAAATAAATCAAGAATATGTGTTTTGTTGTGAAAAGATTTTTATACAATGTATCAATAATTATGCTTATTTAGTCCTATTTTGTTTATTCAATAGTATACCGACAAATATTTTAATTTTTCACTTTTTAGTTTAGTTAGTTAAAAAAACAGATAATTTTGTTTAATTATATTATAGGAGTTCGCTGCTCAGTTTCGAGTATTGCTGGGAAAACAATATTCGGCTAATAAAGAAGACATTGAGAAATTTTTCCATTCCCACAAAATCATCGAAAGTCATAATGTGCAATTTGGGCATTCCAAGGTAAATGTTTTGCTCAGTTAAAAACAGTTTTGGGCGAAACTTTTTTAACTTTATAGACAAACAAAACATATAGCTTTGCTCAGTGACTGGCAAATCGAATCAAATTTAACAATGCAAACTAAAAAGTTTAAATTAAAACAAAAACGGCTTAATATAAAAAACTAAATAGTTTTTTAACAAGTTTTTTATATTAATTATTTTTAACAAAAATGCAAATCATTACCTGTCTAAAACTAATTAATTTTTTACACGGCGTAATTTTAAAAGGTCTGCGGTTTATTTTCTTTTCTGAACGTCGCACACGCACAATTTTAATATCCCTTTTTTATGTCCCCAATAATTTTCAGGTCAGCAAAATGTAATTCTTTCATAATAATTTGATGTTTTTCAAGAAAATAAATATTAATATTTCGTATAACAGTAAATTTGCATATGAATCATAATACATAAATATCAAGTGCAATACTGTTTTCATACAATTTAAAGCGGAAGTAATGACTCAAATTTTTCTTTTTTAGTGTATTTTCTTAAATTTTTAATTCAATTGAAGTTTAATAATTGTCTTATAAATAGGTGTTCATGCGAGATGCGGAGAAATTGCTGCTGGACGACCAACTGCATCGGACGATCATGACCAGCGTCTTAAAACTTCAGTCTTGGTTCCGCGCCATTCTTCAAAGGCGTCGCTTTTTGAACACCAGATCTGCAGTTGTCAGGATACAGGCAAGTCTTATAATTCAAAAAAAAAACTACTTGCAGTTTAAAATTTAAAAAAAACAAAAATTTTTTTAAATCCCTATCCATATATATAGCCGCAACCTTTAACCTTAAATCATTTTAAAACTCAATAAAATTATAGAAGAGGACGGCTTCCACTTTAGGGCTTTACTTAAATGGCAAGTGTTCAATAAGCATTGGTATTGGTTAAAAACAACAAAAATTGAAGCTTTTCACAGAGAAAACCTTTAAAAAAAATCACGAATTTTAAGGTAAAAAGCTGTCCTGCACAGGAATATTTTAAACCAAGGCAAATTCTGTAGCCCGTGTTGAAAAAGAATCACGCATGAAAAAATTTCCAGGGTTTCTAATTTTTTATTGAAATAGCTAAAAATTTCGTTGATTCATGAATAAATAGAAGATTTAAACAACTTGGAGCCAAAAATTTCCAAACTTTTAACCATACGTAAGAAACATGGAGCTATTTTTGTGTAAATTCATGGACGTCCAAACCTATATCTTCAGCCGAAACTAAAACTTAAATCCAAACAAGTTTCTTATTTGAAGTTTTAAATTCCCATTTTTGTGGGTCGAAATTCCCATAGATTTAAGACAGCTCAAAGTTCCTTACGATCTTCCCTTATTCACTCACTCCTAGACTTTAAAGTGGGTTTTAAATAGAATTAGTGTAAAACTATTTGCTGTTTTCAGCTTTTTGACTAATTAAAAATTGAGCGGTACATGATTTAAAACTTAATTTCCAGCCTAAGTGCCTCATTGACTTCCTGGATACGTTGCACCATCACTCGTTGACTTGACTTTACTATTATCTTACATATGACGTCGTATTTTTGAAATATCAACAAAACGGGAGTTGCTACTCCTGTAAAACCTTTAGGCCGTGTTACGAGGGTGGATGGTGAGAAGGCGGATCGAAAGGCGGGCCATGGCCGCCCTGGTCATCCAGACAGCGTGGCGCCAGTACGCGTCCAGGAAGCACTGCGACCAGATGAAGGTCATCATGACGCAGTTCCAGTCCGTCTGCAGAGGCTTCCTGATCAGAGCGCAGTAAGTTTTATAAGGAAAAAAATATACCATGAAAAATAAAACTGGCGAACAATAGTTAATAAAAACAGAAAAAGGCTTAAAGTGAGCGTTTTCTGGCAAATTTTACAGAGCATTTATAATGAAATTTTGTGAGTCTTTTTTTTTCAAAAAATTTCAATATAATTGGTCTATTTCAAAAAACTAACTAACAATATTACGTCTCCAAGAAGCACTGCGACCAGATAAAGGTCACCATGACGCAGCTTTAATCCGTCTACAGACGCCTCCTGATCACAGCGCAGTAAGTTGTAGTGGAAAAACATCCCAAAAATTAAGGTGAGGAACAATAGTCATTAAAATTACAAAAAGGCTAAAACTAAGCGTTTTCTAGTAAGTTTTATCAAGTAAATAACATTTAAAATTCAAATTCGTGGCTCAAATTTTTAATATTTTTAATTTATTCTGAATAACTAACTTACAATACACTAGAACATTTAAAAAAGATAATACGTCCAATGATTTAGTAGATATTTATTAATTTTTTGCATCAATTGTGTCATGGCTATTTTAAAAACATGGCATATCGTTTTCAGGAATTTCATTTTTCATATTTATAAAAAAAAGGCATAATAGCACATAAGCAACGCTTATTTATTTATAACAAAAGTCTTGTTGTGTAAATTTGTGCAAAACAAGTACCGATATGAGCAAAAAAATAATTATGAATTTGATTATTACGTTAAAAATAAGTTTCCTGGAATTAATAAGAAATACAAAGGAAAAAACAAGGTTAGTTAAAAGACCTTAGGGAAAAAATTCTGACTCCTTAAAAATAAATCAACTAAATTAACTAAAATGAAGGACGTGGAAATCATGTTTTCCATCAAAGAAAACTCATGTACTACTGTAATCAAGACAACCAGCGGATTCATCAGCAGAAACTTTTCCAGAAGCCAAGCGCACGTAATTTGTTGCTCCACCGATTTCATCGCGTTGTTTATATTAAAAAGACTAAAATAACTTCATATTTAAATAAATAAACACAGATCATTGCATTTTTAATTGAGATAATTGGAAATAATTAGAATATTGACAAGTATATTTATGAAACTTCAAAACATGGTGTTATCGCGAAAATTAGTTTTCTATTTATAGTACTTTTCATCTTATAAATAATTTAATATTAAATTCAAAATATTACTACTCACTGCAAGTGAGTACTTACTACTACTTTTATCATAAGTTTGAGCAATCTAATCTTTATTAAAATTACCAGAAATATTATAATATAAATAAACAAAAAAGAACTTAAGATAGTTTTGTTCGCAAAAACATTTAATAAAACGTATTTTACTTATCCTTAATAATTTTACTTAACCTCTACTTAACATCCTGTTAAGCCAATTTCTTTCTTAGAATTTTTTAACATTAATGATCTAAATTCGTTAAAAAACTCAATTATTTCACATATAAATGGACAAATAAACACGCACACTTATAATCATACAGATGGAAACTTGTGAACATATGGAAATACACAAACACAGTATACAAAAGTAGAAATGTATACACAAGTACATAAGCACACACTCAAACACACCAAAGGTGGATAATACGATGATTCGGGACAAAGATGTGACACTCGTGTTTAACAAACGCGGCCATGCGAAAGACAACCAGCGGACGGACAGGTGTCATCGTGACAGACGGGTGTCATGTATAAACCGAGTTCCAGTGCAAGGTGCCTATAGTAAAATTATTTCTTCATTTTTATAAACAATATGGTAAAAAAATTATTTAAATATCGTTATTCTGTTTATTTATGCAATAAATGTGTTTTATTTTCATGACAATGTGTAGTTAAGTTTTTGGAAGCCAGCGAGAAAGATTAAATGTCTTTGGAAACAGCGATTTGAAACATTTATTGTGACATCCGTCCGTCACGATGACAGCCGTCCATCACGATAACACCCGTCCGTCATGATGACAACCGTCCGTCACGATGACACTCGTCTGTCACGATGACACCCATCCGTCACGATGACACCCATCTGTCACAATGACACCCGTCCGTCATGATGACATCCGTTCATCACGATGACACCCGCCCGTCACAATGACACCAGTCCATCACAATGACACCCGTCCGTCACGATGACACCCATCCATCACAAAGACATCCGTCCGTCACGATGACACCCGTCCGTCATGATGACACCCGTCCGTCATGATGACACCAGTCCGTCACGATGACACCCGTACGTCACAATGACACCCATCCGTCACGATGACATCCGTTTGTCATGATGACACCCGTCCATCATGATGACATCCGTCCGTCGCGATGACAGCCGTCTGTCACGATGACACCCGTCCGTCTCGATGACAGCCGTCCATCACAATGACACCCATCTGTCACAATGACACCCGTCCGTCACGATGACACCCGTCCGTCACGATCACATCCGTCGTCACGATGACACCCGCCTCTCACGATGACACCAGTCCGTCATGATGACACCCGTCCGTCACAATGACACCCATCCGTCACAAAGACATCCACTGTCACAATGACACCCATCCGTCATGATGACACCCGTCCATCACGATAACACCCGTCCATCACAATTACACCAGTCCGTCACGATGACACCCATCCATCATGATGACACCCGTCCGTCACGATGACACCCACCCGTCACGATAACACCAGTCTGTCACAATGACACCCGTCCGTCACAATGACACCCGTCTGTCACAAAGACATCCGTCCGTCACGATGACACCCGTCCGTCACGATAACACCTGTCCGTCACGAGGAAATCCATCCGTCACGATGACATTTGTCCGTCACGATGACACTCGTCCGTCACGATGACACCCGTCCATCACGATGAAATCCGTCCGTCACGATGACACCCGTCCATCACGATGACACCAGTCCGTCACGATGACACCAGTCTGTCACGATGGCACCATTCCGTCATGATGACACCCGTTTATCATGATGACACCCGTCCGTCATGATGACACCCGTCCATCACAATGACACCCATCCGTCACAATGACACCCGTTTATCACAATGACACCCGTCTGTCACAATGACACCCGTCCGTCACAATGACACCCATCCATCACGATGACACCAGTCCATCACGATGACACCTGTCTGTCACGATGACACCCGTATATCACGATGACACCAGTCCGTCACGATGACACCCGTCCGTCACAATGACACCCGTCCGTCACGATGACACCAGTCCGTCACGATGACACCCGTCCATCACGATGACACCCATCTGTCACAATGACACCCGTCCGTCAAGAGGAAATCCGTTTGTCACGATGACATTCGTCCATCACGATGACACTCGTCCATCACGATGACACCCGTCCGTCATGATGACACCCGTCCGTCACGATGAAATCCATTTGTCACGATGACACCCACCTGTATCAATGACACCCGTCCGTCACGATGAAATCCGTTTGTCATGATGACACCCATCCGTCACAATGAAATCTGTTTGCAGACCTGTGCACGGTCTGAAAATGCCCCCCCCCCGTTTTATTGGAGGATTTGCCCCCCCCCTTAAGCAATACGTAACCGGTACGTGCTCAGTAATCATTCAG
>JASAMX010002998.1:7500-11850 GCA_030248175.1 Microlaimidae sp. YZB2_3 | reverse complement strand
TAACGAACGCCATTATTTTGAAAACCGCGGATTATAAAATTCAAACTCTTTTTAAGTAATAATAAAGTATGTGAAATACAAGAAACTTTTTTGAATTATTTAAAATTCAAACTCTTTTTAAGTAATAATAAAGTACGTGAAATACAAGAAACTCTTTTGAATTATTTAAAATTCAAACTCTTTTAAAGTAGTATTAAAGTACGTGAAATACAAGAAACTCTTTTGAATTATTTAAAATTCAAACTCTTTTTAAGTAATAATAAAGTACGTGAAATACAAGAAACTCTTTTGAATTATTTAAAATTCAAACTCTTTTTAAGTAATAATAAAGTACGTGAAATGTACAAAAACTCTGTTAAACTATTCAAAATTCAAACTCTTTTTAAGTAATAATAAAGTACGTGAAATACAAGAAACTTTTTTGAATTATTTAAAATTTGAAATCTTTTTAAGTAATAATAAAGTATGTGAAATACAAGAAACTTTTTTGAATTATTTAAAATTCGAACTCTTTTTAAGTAATAATAAAGTACATGAAATACAAGAAACTCTTTTGAATTATTTAAAATATGAACTCTTTTTAAGTAATAATAAAGTACGTGAAATATAAAAAACTCTTTTGAATTATTTAAAATTCAAACTCTTTTTAAGTAATAATAAAGTATGTGAAATACAAAAACTTTTTTGAATTATTTAAAATTCAAACTCTTTTTAAGTAATAATAAAGTACGTGAAATACAAGAAACTTTTTTGAATTATTTAAAATTCAAACTTTTTTAAGCAATAATAAAGTACGTAACAAACAAGAAACTCTTTTAAATTATTTAAAATTTTGAAACTCTTTTTTATGTAATAATAAAGTACGTGAAATACAAAAATTTTTTTTTGGATTTCTTAAAATTCAAACTTTTTTAAGTAATAATAAAGTACGTGAAATACAAGAAACTCTTTGGAATTATTTAAAATTAAACTCTTTTTAAGTAATAATAAAATATGTGAAATACAGGAAACTTTTTTGAATTATTTAAAATTCAAACTCTTTTTAAGTAATAATAAAATACGTAAAATGCTAGAAATTCTTTTGAATTATTTAAAATTCAAACTCTTTTTAAGTAATAATAAAGTACGTGAAATATTAGGAACTCTTTTGAATTATTCAAGAATTCAAACTTTTTTAAGTAATAATAAAGTACGTGAACAACAAGAAACTCTGTTGAATTATTTAAAATTCAAACTCTTTTTAAGTAATAATAAAGTACGTGAAATACAAGAAACTCTTTGGAATTATTTAAAATTCAAACTCTTTTTAAGTAATAATAAAGTACGTGAAATACAAGAAACTCTTTTGAATTATTTAAAATTCAAAAACTCTTTTTAAGTAATAATAAAGTACGTGAAATACAAGAAACTCTTTTGATATATTTAAAATTCAAACTTTTTTAAGTAATAATAAAGTACGTGAAATACAAGAAACTCTTTTGGATTATTTAAAATTCAAACTCTTTTTAAGTAATAATAAAGTACGTGAAATACAAAAAACTTTTTTGAATTATTTAAAGTTCAAACGTTTTTTAAGTAATAATAAAGTACGTGAAATACAAGAAACTCTTTTTATTTTAAAATGTAAAAGAAACGCGAAATTTATAATTACTTACTTTATTTCGTAGAAATACCTTTTATAATTTTAATCGAATAACAAATTGAGAAACGGTACGAGAAATACGAGAAATTAGAAGAAAAAATTGTCAGAGATCTGGTTTTTAAAAAAAACACACACAAAAAAAATAATTTTCAACAAATTCAAAAATTTCAAAAAAATTTAAAACTTTGAAAGAAATCCTAACCGGATAAAATTAAATTCAATTAAAACTTTTCTCAAATAAAAATTAGCGCTCAAATAAAAATTTAGGCCTTTTTTCAAATGAAACTTTGCGCTTTAAAACTTTTGCCTAGCTAGGTCTTATAAAAAAAACAATTTTCAAAAATTCTTTTATAAGCACGGATCGCGGTGCTCTGGTACTGAAATCGCCACGTGAACAATTAAAAATATTGATTTTAAGATAATGAGCGTTGGAATTTTAATAATAAACAGAATAAGATGAACATAAATTACTAAAAATTTTCTCAACGTTCTCTAATTATAGTGTGCTGCGGTGCTGTGGGTGCCGTGGGGCTAAACCGCCGCGTGGCGCTCCCGCGCCACAGACACATTATTTTTTTTTAATAAAACTTTGAATTAATTTTGTCATCAGTAATGTAAGAATTAAAAAAGTACTCTGTTGTTTTCGCCGTTTTCCGCGCGGTTGAAGCAGATGGCGCTGGGAACTGGTTCCGTTTCTGCCACCAATTAAAACAGGTCTACTTTTTTTGTGCGGTTTCTATAAGGGACTGTTTGTTGTCTGCTCTGTACAATCCTTATTGTTGCCAAAAGGCTGTTATTGTGCGGTTGGGAGTTTTTATTTGTCTATTTTTTCAATTTATTATTTTGATCAATAAATCGATAACAAGGACCTAAATGAAAAAAATGGTCCCTAAGAAAGTTTCGTAATTTTTTTTCTCTCCAAAGATCCCATGTTTATTTTTGATCAATCAGTAACGGAGGAGGAATATCGATTTTAAGAATTGAGCGTTAGAATAATAATAATAATAAGAAGAAGAAGATGAACATGAATCTTAAAATTTACCCAGGTTCTCTGATTTTGGTTGGCGCGGCGCCACCGGGCAAAAAAGCCACGAGGTGCCCCCGCCACCCATAATATACGCTGCCGCTTGCGGCGCCGCGGGTTATATGACCCAGCAATATAGACAACAAATACCTCAAAGGTTTTATTTTAAAAGTCATTATTTTATCTTTTTCTTTACCGCACGGTCGACTGGCTAGAAACAATGAAGAACCCGGACGAATCGGATGCGGCGATTCACAGCTTTGTGGACAACACCATCAACATGACGGACCTGCTTTTCGCCAAAATCCGCGCCAGTAACAAGGACCAGCCCCAGGAGCAGGTTTGCATTTCACGTTTTTCTTAATATTATTCTAACGCTCGTATTTGAAAGGACGGCAAGATTGCAATTTTAAAATAATTCGATAATGACCGAAATTTACGCCTGTCCACAATTTAAAGAAAGTCTCAAGATTTTGTCCACGCCAAATTGTGATAATATTGATCGTTTGTGATTATTGTTATCTGTAGTATTATGGTTGTGCAGTTAGTGCCGACAAAAATTTACAATGTGCTTAAAAAAATGATTATTTACGCTATTAAAGTGTCTTTTTATAGTAAAAAAACTTTTTTGAAGATACATTTTATAATGTTATTGTAAGGAAATTTTTATAAGCCCTTAAAATACTAAAAAAATTTTTTGTTAGCCTTCCAAAAACTGTTCTAAATGTTTTTTGATGTCTGTCGGTTTGTAACGATTTGAAAATCTAAAAAATTCTCGTTGTAAACAATTAAAATTCTTTGAGAAACTATATCAAAAATACATCACAGCAATACAGTTTTTTTTATTTATAGGTTTTGCAGACCTTTAAAAAGCTTTAATTTAAACTAGGATTAAAATTAAAATAGTGTTAAAATCAAAAATATTTGAATTTTTATGTTTATGTGTATAATAAATTTTTAAATTTTTTTTTGTTGGTATTTTCCTGTCTTTAGCGATGTTAAAACACAATCATTAATCAGGATAAAATTTGACGTTGTTTGTTTTATATATGTTTATCATTTAATGGTGATTCGGAAAATCACAATGGAAATTTGTGGAAGTCCAATTTACACCGGAGTTACAAAAGTGACATGTGAAAAACACGTTTTCATACCACAGCGAGTGGTGACAATGAACGCGCAGTTAACGCGTTGTCACTTGTGACTACGGTCTAAACTAGGCTTAACTGATTTTGAGATGAAAAGAAGGAACTCAAACAGTTTTATACAAAAGGATTTTTGAAAGTTTATAATTGTGGAGCTGGAAATTAATTTTAAGCTTATTTAGATTTATTAATCAATCTAAAATTTCGCCAGTCTTTTAACCATATTGAAAATTAGATTAATTCCTAAGTCACAAACTTCTCAATTTATGGACATCCAATTGTGATAAATTTAATTGAAACTATTCAAAAAGTTTTGAGCTATTTTGACTATTAAAAAAGTGCTGATTTCGAAAATTAAATTTAGGAAAATAAAAATTGTTTGAGATATTTGCATAAAACTAAACGTAAGGCCAAGTGCAGAGAGAGAGAGAGAGGGAGAGGGAGAACGCAGAGAGAGAGAGAGAGAGAGAGAGAGAGAGAGAGAGAGAGAGAGAGAGAGAGAGAGAGAGAGAGAGAGAGAGAGAGAGAGAGAGAGAGAG
>JASAMX010002998.1:0-5000 GCA_030248175.1 Microlaimidae sp. YZB2_3 | reverse complement strand
ATACATGAAATTAATTAATTAAAAAAGAAGAATGAGAAACGGAGAATAATTAAACGGAATATGTGTGGATCCTAACGACATGCATACGAATGCATCTTTTTTTATGCATACGGTTGCATGTTTTTTAAAAAATATGCAACCGTATGCATGTGATTTTATTAATTGGCAAACGGTTGCATGGAAAACCATGCAGCCCGTCTGCAAAATATGCATACGTATGCATAATTTTTTAAAATCACATGCAAACGGTTGCATGTAATTTAAAAACACATGCAAGCGTTTGCATGTGTTTTTTTAAAACATATGCAACCGTTTTTGCATGTATTTTTAATATTATTTTGGAATATTGTTTGTAATTTCATTTTTTTAAATATTTTTCAATAAATATAGAACATTAAAATACAATTAGAAAAAAAATACTTAGGGTAACTGACTTAATTTCGGCCACCTTTTTTTATTTGTTTGAATAAGTTTTTTCTGGCTTTTTCAATCAAGCCAAAATTTGGCCTAAAAATCAAACAATAGCTATATTTGTTATTCCAGTGCAAAATTTGAATATTTCTGTGACACTTAAAAATCAATGAAGGTTTAAACTTTTTTTTAAAGTGGCCGAAGTTAAGGCGCGTGCCATTTATTTCGGCCACCTACAAAAAACTTGCCATAACTATTGCTTAAACGAACAATAAAACTTTTAAAGGTTGCAACCCTTAGGTATTGTTCTTGGTACATATAACTTAATTTTTTCCGTTTGCGAACTTTAATATTTATTAGCAAGACTTTAAATAAGTATGTCAAAACCTCAAAAAAAACAAGTTTTAATAACTTGTATTTTTTTTTCAATTTTTATTTTTGGCTTAAAAAACGTCAAAACAAAGTCAAACGAGCAAAAAAAAATCTTTATAAATACGGTAGTACAATGATATTTAAAAACAGCAAAAAACGGCAGGTTCTTTCACCTAAATTTTCAGGGTGCCGAAATTAACGGAATTTTAAAATACGCAGTTAGTTAAACGCATTGCAAAATGATTTTGAAGAAAATATCAAAACATGAAAATTAACAACTTTCAGCCTTAAATAGAAGATATTTTAAGGTTATGTGTTGCTTCTTTCTAAATTTGATGCAGTTTAAACACAAAGCAAAAATTAAGAAAATCACAAAAAATTCACTTTTTGCATGAAAATTTTGATAATGTAGAATAACAAAAATAAAAAACTTTTGCAAAAACACTTTATTCATCATTAATCCAGTTACTTTTGTGCTAGTTCTTTTGTTTTTTAAAAATAAGCCAATTTTCTAACACCCTAAATTGGTGGCCGAAATTAAAGCATGGCCGAAATTAGGTCAGTTACCCTACATCTTTTTATGTGATTATTTTTTTTTCTAACGAAAATTTAAGAAAAAAGAAAACCTTTAATTCTGGCTGTTGTTTTAAAAAATTGTCAGTTTAATGAATTGTCGACCTATTTTCATATATTTTTATGTATTTATATTTATTTCTTACGAATTAATTAAATTATCACTTTTCGGCTTGTTTCAAAATAATATATTTTGTTCGTTTTTATTTGTGTTTTGTTATATTGTTAATTATCTTGTAAACAAATAAGAAAAATGAAAATCTAAAAACATTATTCTATTTTTCATTAAAATACGATCAAATTGATGTATTTGTTTTTAAAATTACTCTAATATTGCGTAAGCTATGACTACTTTTGACGGCCAAAGATTAATTGCAAAATGTTTTCTTAGAGATTGTTATTTTTTAATTAAAAAAAATTTCTTACCGCTTTTTTTGAATTTTAAAACACATGCAAACGAGTGCATGTGTTTTGAAAACACATGCATACGTATGCATAATTTTCAAAATCACATGCAACCGTTTGCATGTAATTTTAAAACACATGCAAACGGTTGCATGTAATTTAAAAAAACATGCGAACGGTTGCATGTAATTTAAAAAAACATGCAAACGGTTGCATGTAATTTAAAAACACATGCAAGCGTTTGCATGTGTTTTTTTAAAACACGTGCAACTGTTTGCATGTATTTTTAATATTATTTTGGGATATTGTTTGTAATTACATTTTTTAAAATATTTTTCAATAAATATAGAACATTAAAATACAATTAGAAAAAAATTACTTAGGGTAACTGACTTAATTTCGGCCACCTTTTTTTATTTTTTTGAATAAGTTTTTTCTGGCTCTTTCAATCAAGCCAAAATTTGGCCTAAAAATCAAACAATAGCTATATTTGTTATTCCAGTGCAAAATTTGCATTTTCTGTGACACTTAAAAATCAATGAAGGTTTAAACTTTTTTTAAAGTGGCCGAAGTTAAGGCGCGTGCCATTTATTTCGGCCACCTACAAAAAACTGGCCATAACTATTGTTTAAACGAACAATAAAAGTTTCTAAAGGTTGCGATTTTACCCTTAGGTATCGTTCTTGGTACATATAACTTAATTTTTCTTGTTTGCGAACTTTAATATTTATTAGCAAGACTTTAAATAATTATGTGAAAACCTCAAAAAAACAAGTTTTAATAACTTGTATTTTTTTTCAATTTTTATTTTTGGCTTAAAAAACGTCAAAACAAAGTCAAACGAGCAAAAAAAATTCTTTATAAATACGGTAGTACAATGATATTTAAAAACAGCGAAAAACGGAAGGTTCTTTCACCTAAATTTTCAGGTGGCCGAAATTAACGGAATCTTAAAATACGCAGTTAGTTAAACGCATTGCAAAATGATTTGGAAGAAAATATCAAAACATAAAAATTAACAACTTTGAGCCTTAAATAGAAGATATTTTAAGGTTATATGTTGCTTCTTTCTAAATTTGATGCAGTTTAAACACAAAGCAAAAATTAAGAAAATCACGAAAAATTCACTTTTTGTATGAAAATTTTGATAATGTAGAATAACAAAAATAAAAAACTTTTGCAAAAACACTTTATTCATCATTAATCCAGTTACTTTTGTGCTAGTTCTTTTGTTTTTTAAAAATAAGCCAATTTTCTAACACCCTAAATTGGTGGCCGAAATTAAAGCATGGCCGAAATTAAGTCAGTTACCCTACATCTTTTTATGTGATTATTTTTTTCTTTTCTAACGAAAATTTAAAAAAAAGAAAACCTTTAATTCTGGCTGTTGTTTTAAAAAATTGTCAGTTTAATGAATTGTCGACCTATGTTCATATATTTGTATGTATTTATATTTATTTCTTACGAATTAATTAAATTATCACTTTTCGGCTTGTTTCAAAATAATATATTTTGTGCGTTTTTATTTGTGTTTTGTTATATTGTTAATTATCTTGTAAACAAATAAGAAAAATGAAAATCTAAAAACATTATTCTATTTTTCATTAAAATACGATCAAATTGATGTATTGTTTTTTAAAATTACTCTAATATTGCGTAAGCTATGACTACTTTTGACGGCCAAAGATTAATTGCAAAATGTTTTCACAGAGATTGTTATTTTTTAATTAAAAAAAAATTTCTTACCGCTTTTTTTTGAATTTTAAAACACATGCAAACGGGTGCATGTGTTTTGAAAACACATGCATACATATGCATAATTTTCAAAATCACATGCAACCGTTTGCATGTAACTTTAAAACACATGCAAACGGTTGCATGTAATTTTAAAAAACATGCAAACGGTTGTATGTAATTTAAAAACACATGCAAACGGTCGCATGTAATTTAAAAACACATGCAAACGGCTGCATGTGTTTTAAAAAACACATGCAAACGGTTGCATATGTTTTTAAATTACATGCAACCGTTTGCATGTGATTTTATAAAATTATGCATATTTATGCATATTTTGCAGACGGTTGCATGGTTTTCCATGCAACCGTTTGCCAATTTATAAAATCACATGCATACGGTTGCATATTTTTCAAAAAAACATGCAACCGTGTGCATAAAAAAACATGCATACGTATGCATGTCGTTAGGATCCACAGACATCACGTATAATTCTCCGTTTCCCATTCTTCTTTTTTTAATTAATTAATTTCATGTATTTTTGAATATTTTAAATGTTGCAATTATATCTGTTATCTCTGCGCTCTTGTGAAGATTCTAAAATTAGGATTTGTGATCTATTTTTATAATTAGTATATTTAAATTTACACATTTTAAACATTTACACATTTAAAAAATCGTTTTGTAAATAAACGTCGGACTTTTTCAATAATCTTTTAACATATATGGATTCCAAACAGCGCTAGCATATTCAATTAAAACTTACAAAACTTTTATACGCAGTGAGATAATTTTTTACAGACTTAGATTTGAAACATCTAAAAATTAGATTTGCTGTTTTCACGAAAAATTCACTTTTTGTATGAAAATTTTGATAATGTAGAATAACAAAAATAAAAAAACTTTTGCAAAAACACTTTATTCATCATTAATCCAGTTACTTTTGTGCTAGTTTTTTTGTTTTACAAAAATAAGCCAATTTTCTAACACCCTAAATTGGTGGCCGAAATTAAAGCATGGCCGAAATTAAGTCAGTTACCCTACGTCTTTTTATGTGATTATTTTTTTCTTTTCTAACGAAAATTTAAAAAAAAAGAAAACCTTTAATTTTGGCTGTTGTTTTAAAAAATTGTCAGTTTAATGAATTGTCGACCTATTTTCATATATTTGTGTGTATTTATATTTATTTCTTACGAATTAATTAAATTATCACTTTTCGGCTTGTTTCAAAATAATATATTTTGTGCGTTTTTATTTGTGTTTTGTTATATTGTTAATTATCTTGTAAACAAATAAGAAAAATGAAAATCTAAAAACATTATTCTATTTTTCATTAAAATACGATCAAATTGATGCATTGATTTTTAAAATTACTCTAATATTGCGTAAGCTATGACTACTTTTGACGGCCAAAGAGTAATTGCAAAATGTTTTCACAGAGATTGTTTATTTTTTAATTAAAAAAAATTTCTTACCGCTTTTTTTTGAATTTTAAAACACATGCA
>JASAMX010002997.1:0-96318 GCA_030248175.1 Microlaimidae sp. YZB2_3 | reverse complement strand
GTCCTGACGACAGGTGACTCGGCTTCTAAAAATATATTAAGATACGTTGAAAAATTAACTCGGTGGGTATTTAAATTTGCATTTTGGTTTGCTGTGATTGGCTGGTTTGTGTCTGGTTTTGCGAAAATACTGCTCAGTTTTTAGGCAGTGCCCATTTACACGACACTTGCCCAATGGATGGCAGTCTGTTTGCTATTTTTTGTACATTACAATTAATGGCAATGCTCAAATAAATGACACAAAATATTTTCACTTCTAGTAGGGAGTGACATATTTTTCCTTCTCACATACAGATAGAAGTATTAGTATATTTTTGGTGGGAGGATAAGCGGCAAAACAGGGCTTCCAAATGCATGTGCAAAATATGGCTAAAAGAATCCTGTGGAGGTCGCTTATTAGAACGGCGCCGCCGGGTTATTAGACATAAGTGCCGGTGTCCCTTTATACGCGCTGGATTAGTTCCGTTTAGAACAATGGGTTTGGACCATTTTCACAATGATGTTTAATTTAGATGTGCATGGATTCAGTGGCGTAGTGTTGTGATAGTTAGCCAAAAATCAAAGTAGGTAGTTAAGTAGGTAGTTAACAACTTTTAAATTTATCAGTAGTTTATCGGTAGTTAGTTAGTTAAATCAAATTGCAAGTATGTAGTAAGTAGGTAGTTAACTACTTAAAATTTTTGAACTAGGTAGTTAAGTAGTACGTAGTTAAGTAGGTAGTTAAGTAGGTAATGTTTTAATTAAATAAATAATTATATGAAAGTCTTATTGGAACTAAAAATTTAAATTCTTAACGTCTAAAATACTTTTTTAAATAGTTAATAATTAAATCATTTCCACATTTTACTAAAACAGATACTTGTATGAAAATACGAAGCTTATTGTGCATTTTTTTTTGCTTTCATTTTTTTTATTTAGACTCTTTTCGTCGACTTTTGATTAAAATAATTAGTTTTTTTTGATAAAATCTTTGGAAAAAAAACTTCTGCAAACATAGATTTCAGTAGTAGAAATGTAAAAAAAAATCTTCTTGTCTTTTTTAGTCCACTCTAGCTTAGGGAATCACTTGAACACAAGTTAATTATTTAAAGCAAAACAAACAAAATGTGCTTTTAAAACCCAAAAACATACAAACAATTGTTAGATTTTTCATGTATGATATTTTTGCATTTAGATTTAAGTATAGAGTCGTGAGTAACTAAAATATTCCAACAAAAGATCTTTGGGACACCATTGCACAGTAAACTTAATTTTTCTAAGCCTAAGCAAAACCCAAAAAATAAGCTAAACTTTATCATAATATTTTAATAATAGTGTGCTTTTAAAAAATACTGAATAATTTACTTTAAAAAAGGCAAGCAATTGTTTTTTAGAAAATATTTTACTAAAATGTTTTTGCAAGGTTATTAATAGCAGTTATTTTCAATTATTTTTGCAGTTATTTTTTCCGAAGGCATTATTAAAATTCATTTTTTCCACACACCACGAAAAATAACCACAAAAATGTTTTGAAATCACAATCAAAGCATAACAGCAACCTTAATGTTTATTATTTTTTAAGTCGTCTCATAGCTTCTCAGCATTTTAGAATTATTTTTTAAAAAATGCACGAAAATGTAGACAAATAACATAAAAATGTCAAACATAAAATTATTATTTTTGTTTTATTTCTTCTCAATAGTTTTTTTATAATCCTATCTTTTTTAAGTCAGTCAAACAAACTAAAAAATTTTTAAGTAAAACAAACTATTGTTATGCAATAAGTTTATTCCGCTTTATGCGGGAAGGTTACGTTTTTTGCTTGTCAGTACCCTCGTGTCCAGTACCCTCGTGTTTCCCCTTGCATAATGAATCGATTTTGCTGCGAGGTTGTGGTGAACGCAATTTTTTTAAGCCCAGTACTTTCGTGTCCAGTACCCTCGTGTCCAGTACTCTCGTGTCCAGTACCCTCGTGTCCAGTACCCTCGTGTCCAGTACCCTCGTGTCCCGTTCCCTTTTCAACTACATCATAAAGTTATTGTTGAAATAAATTTTAATAAGACAAATTTTTATTGCTTTTTTTAGTTCAAATAAAACAAAAATCTGTTTGTTTGTTTGCTTTTTAAGTACAATGCATTTTTTAAAATTTTTCTATTTAAGTTTGAAGATTAACAAAACGAAAAAAATTAAGATCTCAATAATATCAACCATATTTATTATGATTCCAATGTGGGGTTACACCCTGCTTCTCAGAAGTGGGGGAGAAAAGGTTAACCAACCCCCTAATTTCAGAAAAATGAAGAAAAAATAATGTCCTTAAAATGACTTCTAACTGCCTCCAACCTTAATTTTTGAGGTCAAAATGAATGTTTTAAACAGTAAAAAGGTCAAAAATGCAATAAAAGGGCTTTTTGACCTAAAATCAGCATTTTTTACCTATTTTTTTCTTTGAAATCGAAAAATGATACGGGTAAAATGCACTCCAGAAAAAAACGATATGGGTATTTTGCGTTTCTCGGATTTTAATCCCCGCCCCCTAATTCAGACCTGTGCTTGCCCCCCTTCCGGGGTTTTATTGGGAGGGGGGAAATTCCAAAACGAGGGGGGGGCACGAGGGGGATTATTTTTCCAACGGAGGGGGCAAGCAGGAAAGAAAGAAAAAAAGAGAAAAAAAGAAGAAAAAAAGAGAAAAAAAAAGGAAAAGGGGACAAAAACTACTGATGCAGGGTTGACAGGGCTCAGGGCTAAAACCTCCTCTATTCTCGAGACATGGAGGCCAGCTTAATCCCTGGCACATTAGAATGAAATACAATACGCCGAGGAGCTGGGACCCCACGGTTAGAGAGCCCCAAGATCAGACATAATTGTGCAGAAATTAAGTAAAAGAACAAAAGTAAAATGTATGTTCACGCAAACACCAGGGGACGATTTTTAAGCAGCTTTTTTGTACATATTTAAAAAAAACTTCGCCTCCGGCGGCTGCGGGGACATCCCTCAAACCCCCCGGCCGACGCTTCGCGTCGGCTGGCCCCGCTACGCGGCGCAGGTTGCGGCGCTGCGCGCCGCTTTTGTGGCACTTTTTTCCCCACAGATTATACATGGGCAAGTTGGTCCGGAGTGGGGGGTTAAACCCCAAATTAGGAAGGGGGGTTAAAATCCGAGAAACGCAAAATGCCCACATCGTTTTTTTTCTGGAGTGCATTTTACCCATATCGTTTTTCGATTTTGAAGGAAAAATAGGTAAAAAACGCTAATTTTAGGTCAAAAACCCCTTTTTATAGTATTTTTGAGCTTTTTATTGCTTCAAACATTCATTTTGACCTCAAAACTTACGTTTGAAGACAGTTAGAAATCATTTTAAAGACATTTTTTTTTCTTCATTTTTCCAAAATTGGGGTAGGGTTAACATTTCTCCCCCTCACTTCTGAGTGGGGAGAGGGGGGGGGTTAAACCCCCCTTCTCAGAATTTGGGGGAGGGTTAATCCCCCCGTGCCCATGTATGCCCCAGACCCCCCTCCAAATGAAATCCTGGCTACGCCACTGCCTATGTCATTAAAACACTTGGAAGATTAAAATACCATTAAACATATTCCAACACACGCAATCAACAGGAAGGAGCGAGAAGCAAATTAAAGATACTTTGTTGGAATTTCCATAATTATTTTCAATTAAGAAAAGCATACTCAATGAATAATTAACTCTTAAGTTATTTTTTTAGATTGGCTTTATATTTAAAATAAGATTTTTACTTCTTAAAACCAAAGCAACGGCGAGCATTTTAGTTCCTATGTAATCAGCAAGATTTATAACTATTTATGCACTAATTTTAATACAATAAAATTACATTATAATAAAAAATAATGCCAAAAATATAAACTAACCCACTTAGTGCTATAGAAACATTTTCTAAAGTTAATATAATTGAATTCATATAAATTGAAGAGTCCAAACCAAAAATTTGTGTTAAATTAATGAATAAAATACATTAAAATCTAAATCTATAGATATTTAATTTTCACTCAACATCGGCTGCAACTCGCTTTTTGAAAACAACAATCAATGTTACTGATTGTTTTTTTAACAACGACGCACGTTGTTTTAAACAAAGCTAATAACATCCCGCTGTGTTTTAAACTAATGATTATACCAGCGTTTGTTTTTTAATAAGAAATTATCGGGTTTTTTGACCGAAAGGACTTACTTCTTTCCGGGTTTAATTCTGAAACATTATTATTATCTGAGAATAAATTAATAAGTTTGAACTTTAAGACTGTTTTTTTATTATTATAAACTGAAGAGATAACTCCTAATTTTTAGAATGGAAAGGGATAATCTTTGCGTCCACACAAGGTGAGTATGGTCGGATTCTCTCGCTAAGGGAGTGCTCACGTAAATGACTTTTTGAAAGCTAAAGATGTCGTGTATCAATCAAAGGAGAAGCAGGGCACCCTCCTATATTTTTAGGAAATTCAAGCCTGTATTTCTGGGATTTTTTTTTACCAGCGCCTAGGCGCAAGCTGACTTTTAGTCTCAAAATTTTAGGCGCCAACACAGAAATCGAGGCGCTATAAAAAAAAACCCAGAAAGACCAGCAGACCCAGAAAACCTATAACCAATTTTCGAGCTGTCAATTGACATGGTTTATATTTTTAGAGTTTTAAGGCAAGCACATGTCGTTTTCACATTTTTCTATGGGGCTAAAATTACTTATAAGTATTTTGATTGTATTTTAAAGTATAATATTTATTCGTCATTCTAAATTTTTGATGCCAACGGCGTCATTTTGGCATATTAATAAGTTTAGTGTTAACAGTTTGAAGTGCAGAAAGAAGTCAGTAAGGTCAGAACAGGAGGCGGGCGGAGTTCGGTTTTTAAAACGAAGTAGTTTTATATTTATTGATTTAAGTTTTTTAACGACTAGTATTAAACTTAATAAACTATGTTATAAAAAAACTAAAAGTGTAAAAAATTACCCTACAGTTTTTTATTAATAACACGTGTTTTAACAATACATTTACATAATTATATACTAAAAACTATAATAATACCAAAAATTGACAAGGAGGAAGGAAGAAGTCTATTTGAGATATCCAGAGGTTGGTAAATAAAAAACAATTTGAAAGTGGCCTTAATTTTTTTTCACAACGAAAAGGGTTGCGAGCAAAATTTTAAGGCTAGCTTATTTATAGGTAGGCCCAAAAATCCCGACTATAGCTGTCACTCCCCCCCCCCCCTAAAATTTGGGGGTACCCCGGACACTCCCCTCTAAAATTTGGGATCCCAGTACTAAAAACGCTAAAAATGGGGTATTTGAGGTATACCCCAAAATTTTTTTTTGGGACACCCCAAAAATATCAGGGGTCGGGTATACCCCTCAAAATTTGGGAGGATGCCCACCTATGTCTATATCTCACGTAACCACTGCCCATGTAAGCCATTTAATCCATTTTACTTTCATTTAATTTTTTTTAGGTGACCCAAGTTCAAATTCTTCCCTCCTTATAGATTTTAATTTAATCTGTCAGTGATCGACTAAACCAAAAAATATATAAGACTCGACTCACCGACGACAGTCTCCCTGTTGATTATCTTTTTGGATTAAAAACAACCAGTCCTTTACCCTGAATTGGTAAAGCCTTCAGGACAGTGTTTAACAAGATAATGTTTGTTTTTCTTACCTTTTAGTTGTCCTTTAAAATTTGGATTGGTGGCAACTTTTAAACCTGGATGAGGCATTAGAAAACAACTTGTACTTTCAAAACATGACCTTATGTGTTTTCGCAATTGTTGAAGTTCTTGATGCTGCTTATCGGAAACCTAAAAAAAAACAAAATAACAAACAAAAAATTCAAAAAATCAAAAAAATTACAATAAGAAATTACTACCTGATCAAAAAGTGTGATTTATCACCTTAAACCCTTCACCAAAGTAATGCTTACTTTTAAAATTTCTAAAAAAAACCGTTCGAGCTCTGTGAAACATCCATAATTTTACATAAACTTAATATTTAATTTTTCTAACGTTTTTATTCTTGGTTTTTCGTTTTAGAAGAAGAAAAAATTCTGTTTTAAGTTTAATTATTTTATAATTATAACATGAAAATTGTAATTATTTACCTGCAATCGCCGTTCCAATATTCGTTGCCCACCCAGCATGCCGTATTCAGCTTCGTAAGGAAAAGACCAATCCCGCACCAAAAATAGCAAGGTCTAAAATTAAAAAACCTTATTTACCCACAAAAAAACCAAACGCCTCAATATTGGGTAAAAAATGTATTCCTCCGATTTTAACCCCCACACCCTAAATCTAGGTTTAACCCCCTTCCCAAATATGGACTAACTTTCCTGCCTGCCTAAGTATAATGTAATGATTTGTAGTAAAAACTATAGTAACAATAAAGACAGGCGTTGCTCCATACTCGAAAAAAAGCAAAAACAAACAAAAAAATAAAACAACGTGCATCTCGAAATTTTGATCTAACATACTAGGGCATTGGATATGGATGTTTTGTTGTTTTTTTTTAAATTTTTTAAAGTTAAAATTTTTGCAAACATGTTTTAGTTTTCGCAAAAAAATGTTAAAATTGAGTTTAAAATTTCAATTAATTTAATAACTAGCTAGATCTCAAAATGCACTACATTTTAGTACAAAATTATACTCCTTCAAGGTTACTTCATAAGCTTTTCAATGTTGTTAATTTAATATCAATCTTATTCAGTGAGTTTTTGTGATATTCAAACTTTACGTTACTAAGAGCCGGTTCACACCGTGGTGGAAGCTGATAGCTGATAGTAAACGCGCGCGTTTACATCATTACACTCTCATTGTTGCTGCGGTGTAAACAGTGTGCGCTGTGTGTCACCTACCAGCTGCCAATCCGGTGTGAACCGGCCCTAAGCGTCCGATTCCTGCTTTTAATAAGCAACCAACGCCTTAATTTAAAAAGGTGTGTTTTTCTTAAAATAAAAATAAGAGTACAGTACAACATTTCGCTTAACTACCACAAAAAAGAGTTATCCGAATATAATCTTATAATGGCAATCTTATGCTGTAACTTTATATTTTCATAATGGAAACCAGCACGACGTGCACGTAACCCCGTTTTTGTATTATAAAAAAATGAAAATTAAATTACACAAAAGTTAATACTAGGTAGGATGTTGTTGAATTCCTTAAATAAATTTGTATTGTTTTTTTCACCTGAAATGGTTTTGAAGAGGAAGACTCGAGTGCCAAACGACCATACTCTGTAAATAGCTGCAAGTGTTGTAAATCATCTTCTTGGATGTTTTGGCTGAGGTTGTATATCTGAAGCGACAATAGTAGGTATAATATTTATATTCAAATAATTATTTAAGAAAAATGTTGGCTGAGGTGGATATAATATTAATTTTTAGTAGTATTATTGCAGCCAATGCTTAAAAATAAGTAGTTTATGAAATAAGTAGGTTTAATAGAAATGAAATACCTATAAATATAAAACAATTCTGGTTGCTATTGTTTTTTTACTACCAAAAAGAGTGATTCAATATAACCGACATTATTTACGCGTAGTACATCATAGTAAATCTTTTTTTAGAAATTCCCAAACGATATTTAATCCCTTCTATTATTGTTGATTTTATTTTATTTTTATATTTTCATATAATTATAGTATTTTATCTAAATATAATATACCTAACAAATAGAATATACAATTGTATTTAATGTAGTTCTAATTATAATAAAAATATAAACGAAATAATAATTTTTCAGACCTGAACATTGCCCTTCGGGTGTTTTATTTAGGTGGGCAATTCCAAAATAGGGGGAACGGGGGGCAATTTTATTGAAACGGGGTGGGCAATAAAGCGGAGGGGGTGCAAGCAGGAGGGAAAGAGAAACAAAGAAGGAAAAAAGAAAAAAGAGGGAAAAAGCGAAATTTAAGTAAAAATAGGTCTAAAATGGCTAGATTGATAATTATTACTCAGTTATACCATTATATTATACTGGATTTGGATTGGATAGTAAGGTATCGAAGTTTGTATCATCTTGCGCTATATTATAATAAAAATGCATTAAAATAGGCTAAAAACTGCAAAAATTTATTAATTATGGCGTCATAATACGTCAAAAATGGTGCCATAATTTTTGGGTACTTTTTCATATTTGGGCAGGGGGGGCAATAAAACGGGGGGGGGGGAATCTGGAAATCTTCTAATAAAACGAAAGGGGGGGATTTTCAGAGCGTACACAGATCTGATTTTTTATTGTATTTTTGCGTGTTTATATTTTATGGCCTGGCTGTATTTAGAGGGGAAAACAAGGAAACCCCCTGTCGTCTTTAAACAAGTACTGAATAATAAGTCACAGTCACGGGTATTTTCTAAGGACTGTTACTCAATTTGCTGTAGTTACAAGGATAAATACCTGAACGCTGCTGATCATGGTGCTGAGGGCGAAGACGGTGGCGCAGTCCTTGACTGTGGACTGGCTGTCGAAGGCACCCTGAGTGTCCATCAGCACCACGGCTATCTCTTCCCCGTTCGACTGACGCACCACGAACGGGTGACGCCATATCAACATACCTAAAACACTTTTAATAAATTTTTAAGCTTGGCTGACAACCCGAGTGACAAGTGACTGATAACGCTATTACACCGCGACCAAAAATGACAATATAACGGTGTAAAAGAGGGTGGAATGTGTTGTCGCTTGTCACTCCGCTGCCAATAAACCCTTAGTTTCCTAAGCAAATAATTACAACTCGAAGATATTAATTTGCATATTATTTCGTACGGAAATGACATTTTTCTCAATACTAAAAACGGGAGCAGTATAAAAATGGGTGGTATGTCGCGTGCACGGTTTGGATATGCCCCCCTGCTTCGTTGGAGGATTTGCCCCCCTCCCGTTTTATTGCTCCCCCCCCCGCCAAAAAATAAAAAAGTACCCTAAAATTATGGCGCCAGTTTTGACCTATAATGACGCCATCATCGCGGATTTTTTTGCAGTTTTTAGCATATTTCAATGCATTTTAACCCATTTTAGACACTATTTTACCTTATTTTCGTTTTTTGTGTCCACTTTTTCCTTTTTTTTTATCTCCCCTGCGTTCCCCCCCACCGTTTTATTGCCCCCCGCTTCAAAAAAATTCCCCCCGTTTTGGAATTACCCAACCCCCCCCCCCAATAAAACCCCAGGGGGGGCGGGCAGTGCACAGGTCTGTATTTCGTGTGATTCATAATCAATGCTGTATGCTTTTAATATAAAGCAAAAAAAATTGTTTGCAAAGCATTGAATCAACTACATTATTTCTTCTAAACTATTAAACAAAATTTTGAAACTTATTGTATTGTATCTCTATGTTTAACTGGGAAAAAAATAAGTTTTTATAATAATAGTAAACAGACCTGTGCACGTGCAGTGTGCACATGCAGTGTGCACTGTCCCGGGGTTTTATTTCGAGGCAATTCCAAAACGGGGGGCACGGCACGGGGGTCAACTTTTTTGTAACGGAGGGCCGAGAAGGGGGGCAAAAAAACGGAGAGGGACAAGCAGAAGAGAAAAAAAAGAGAAAAAGGGGGAAAAAGGGACAAAAAAGGCGAACTCTAGGTAGAAATAGGTCTAAAATGGCTTAAAAAGCATTGAAATACGCTAAAAACTGCAAAAATTCTGCGACGATGAAGTCATATGTCAAAAATGGCGCCATTATTTTTGATACTTTTTCATTTTAGGGCAGGGGGGCGATAAAACGGAACGGTTCACAGCCACTAAAATTCCAGGGGGGCATTTCCAGACCGTGCACAGGTCTGAGTAAACCATACAAACAATAACATTTCCTTCTCCAACCTACTTATTTTTCTTAAATACCGAATATAATTTTCTTTAAAATATTTTATTTTTAATTTGGATTAATGTCACCATTAATACCCAATAAAATTAGCAAAATAAACTTATTGGGCTTAGAAGTGTTTTATATGCTTTTTCTGTGTGTTTTTTTTTGTTTTTACACTTTTTAGCTTATTTTGTACGTGTACCCCGGACACCTCCCAGCTTCCCCCTTAAATTTGAGGTGTCTCAACTTTCAGTACTAAAAACGGTAAAAATGGGGTATTTGGGTTGAGGTATACCCCAAAAAAATTTTAGGACACCCTCTCTAAAGTTCGTGGGCCGGGTATACCCCCCGACCCCCCTCCCCGTGCCATTAAGCCACCAGGACCGTGCTGACCTTCGGGCAGCACCCAACGAGCCTACGGGTACCTCCTGGTTGCTGGATCTTTTCTCTTATAGAAATGAGTCCAGCTTGGCATGGCTAGAAAAAAGTTGTTGTACGTCAGTCACACATGAGAGTTTTCCGTCTAGCAAACCAGTGGACAAATACAGCTCTATTGTGTGTGGGGTTTGTACCACTGGCTTTGCAGGATCACTTATGCTGTCCATGTCGGACGTTAAATAGTAAGATCAATATCAGGCGACCTAAAAAATCCTTTAGACGAAGACCTCGGAATGGGTGAACACTGCATGCAGTAAACACTCTAGCGGTAAAGGTTACCAACATCATTATTAATGTTTGACGAAGAGTCTCATCCATGGGGTTGAAATTATTTTTCGCCCCTCCTGGCTTGTCTTAACGCCTGCCCTTTGCATAATCTGCATAGGGAAGATAAGTTTCAGGTAATGCAACAACAACAACAACCCCCCTCCCCAAAAAAAAATCCGGGAGGCTGCCCACCTAGGCATTCAAGGTTAAGTATTCCTTTAAATCTACTAAGGTTAAATATTCCTTTAAATCCAAGGTTCTTCCTAAGCGGTAAACACTCTCATTCTTTGATTATGCCATTGTTTTATATAATGAAAAATAATGTATATTACCGGAGGTCTCTCTTTCGCATCCACCACGCCAAGAAAAACCTGCCAGTTGAGCATTTTCGTCACCAAACCACGAGTCCTAAAACTCACAAATAATACTATATAAAGATTTTTTAAAGAATCAAAAACAATCGAATTTCTAATAAAAATAATAATGATTATTAATAATATACAAAACAAAATATCACCCTTAGTTGGAATGGAAGCCAAAAGTTTTTAGGGGGACGGGAGGTCCAGAGAAGTCCGGGCCCCTTTATTTTTTGTAGAGGGGGTTGGTTTACCCAGGAAGGGCGATTTCAAATTTAAGAAAGGTACGAGGGGTCTAATTTTTTCTTAAAGTTGTTTTAAATCGATAATTTAGGTGTTTTATGCCTAATATTAATTTTTATACACTAAAACAGGTTCTTCAGGCCTCAAAAATGTATAAAACACTGTTTTTTTAACCATAAAAACTATATATATAAAATGAGGGCCTCCTTCTCCCTGGAATTTTTAAAAAAAGGTTCTCAAATTTTGGCTCTAGGGAGTGCACCGCTCTGTACTCTCCCCCCTCCCCAAAAAAAAACAACGGTCTGATTTTAACATTAACATTAGGCTGAATCATTAATTTAAGTGTTTAGGTCTAATATTGTTTTTCATAGTCAGTGGTGTGCCCAGAGGTGTGGGCGGGGGGGGGGTGGCCGCATAGGTGGGCAGGGGGGATTGGGGGGTTTTTATACCCCCGAAAATCCCGAATATAGCCGACACTCCCCCCGCCTAAACTTTGGGGGTACCCACCGCGGACACCCCCCCCCTAAAATTTGGGGGGTGCCAGTACTAAAAACGCTAAAAATGGGGCATTTGAGGTATACCGTATACCCCCAAAAAAATTTTGGGACACCCCCTCCCCCAAAATTTCGGGGGTCGGGTATACCCTCCCCCAAAATTTCGGGGGTCGGGTATACCCTCCCCCAAAATCCGAGAGGCTGCCCACCGGGGGGCGCCCACCCCCCACCCTAATAACCTTATCTTACGTAATTTTTTTTAATTTTGAGAAAGAAAAATTTTTTTCTTTAATATTAATGCAGAAACTTTCCTGATGCCTTCCAAAAACATATTATTCAAAAAAAAAAATTTTTCCCCGCTTCGCGGGTAGTGTAAAATGACAACTTATCTTTTTCGATTTCAAAACGATCAAGCTGTTTAATAGTTAAGGCATACATATTCAATTAAACTACTATAAACACTATTAATCTTTTTTAAACGTTTTAAATGTAAAGAAGGGATAACAAAAACCTTAAGTTTTGTAATACATATCATCTGAAATTAAAGTTTCTGGTGTAGTTTAGCGCCTTGAATTAAAAAATTTTTCTCCTGGGGGCATTCTGCCCCCCGGACCCCTTGACAAGAGACTGCCCATTGATTCGCTGGAGGGCTCTCACCACCAGACCCACGCCCACCTTCAGGTTTAGTATTTACCCCCCCCCCAAATAAAATCCTGGGCACGCCACTACATACAGTGGAATAGGTTTTTAGGGTCTTAAATGTGTATAAAAGTGGTTTTTTACTAAAAAAACGTGTTTTGTAAACCTGTTCACGCACGGTCCAAAAATTCAACGCACTCACCTTACCCTTCTTCGCCGGCTTTAATAGTGCCTGTGTCATGAGACCGCCCCCACTCCCCTTCGGCCTGCTTGAAAATAAAAAAATACTAAAAATAATTGTCATTTTAGACCATCCTAGCGAACTTTTACAGTTTTAACACATTTTAGAATTATTTTTACTTTAAATTTTTTGCCTTTTTCTACCATTTTACCTGCTTTTTTGCGCATCCTGATCCCCGTACAAAAAATTTGTTGTTGTTGTCTTTTTTACCAACGGCCTGAGTTTCATTCAGCTCCTCGTCTTGCTACCCCCCGACTAGCCGTCGTTCATAAGAGACTGCAAGTATGCGCTCCTGGTTACACCACTGGCAACGCTCCAGCAGATTCCCCTTTTTTGCCATTTTTAAGTATATCCCCCTTAACTAAAATCCTGGATACGGTGGTGTTAGATAATACGTAATTAGGCCAAAAAAAGAGTATTATACAAGCTTTATCTACGTTTATCCCAGTTTTTTTAACCTTAAAAAACGGGGGGCTGAGCTCCCTTCCCCCCCCCCAAATTTTTTTACGTATTGAAATTGAAATCCGCCCTGAACATACTCACTTCAGAGATCATTTTCATTACAATTTATTTCTATAACAGCAAATACCTCGCTTTCTCCTGAGTCCAAAGCTTGCAAATAACGCAGGAAAAAGTTAAGAAGGAAACTTTTCCCTTTGCGAAAGGCACCGGCAACGGAGACCACGGCTACTTTCTTGAAGTCAAAAAATTAAAAACAAAAAAACATTATGTTGGATTAAAAAGGGATTAGAATTTCCGACTCTGGAGATGGCGGAAATCAATAAGCTGCACGCCCTACTCAAAATCTTCTACTCGGCTGTCGCAATTCTTTTCTATTATGGAAGTTCTAAACATGCTATATAAACTGTGCTTTGTCTTTAAACAATAAATTTCTAAAAGACGTACTAAAAACAACACTTCTATTTTTGTTAAAATCTTCTGTGTAATTTTAAAAAAATGTTAAAATAACTTTATTTTGCATTATAAATGCAACAAATCTAGCTAGACCAAAAAAAATTATATTTTAAAATTTAATTTTCAATTTAATAGCAAAAGTTTATTTTTTTCATTTTTATAAAGAATACGGTAAAAAAATTATTTAAATATTTAATGAGCTAGAAATAATTTTATGTGTTTTTTTAAATCACTAAATTGGAATATAATAGAAAAATTTAATACTCTTTAAATGATTTATTTTGTGAAATTTTATTATTTACTATCGCCCAAAACCGACAAAACGCTAATAAAGCAAACTATTATGCCAAACTATAGCTTTTAAAAACTATGACTTCTATATGTTCTACTCGTTATTCTGTTCATTTATGCAATAAATGTATTTTGCATTTTTTTTCATGACAATGTGTAGTTAAAATTTTGGAAGCCAGCTAGGAAGATTAAATGTCTTTGGAAACAGAGATTTGAAACATTTATCGTGACATTCGTCTCTCACGATGACACCCGTCTGTCATCGTGACAACCGTCCGTCACGATGACACCCATCCGTCACGATGACACCCGTCCGTCACAATTATACCAGTCCGTCACGATGACACCCGTCCGTCACGATGACACCCGTCCGTCACGATGACATCCGTCCGTAACTATTACAGCCGTCAGTCAAGAATACACCCGTCCGTCACGATTAAACCCGTCTGTCATGATGACACCCGTCCGTCACGATGACACCCGTCCGTCACGATGACACCCGTCCGTCACGATGACACCCGTCCGTCACGATTACACCCGTCCGTCACGATTACACCCGTCCGTCACGATTACACCTGTCCGTCACGATGACACCCGTCCGTCACGATGACACCCGTCCGTCCACTGGTTGTCTTTCGCATGGCCGCGTTTGTTAAACACGAGTGTCACAACTTTGTCCCGGATGATCGTATTATCTACCTTTGGTTACAATTGATTATTTATTCCAAAGTAACAATAATTTTTTTAGTTGTTTTATTAAATTACGGAGCACAAAGAGAAGAAAATAAATAATATTGGGATATTTTGAGGGTTGTTAAAAATCTTTTTTTTTTCTCTAAATATTAGCTTTTATTAAAGATTTATTTTCAAAAAGTGGAAAAAAATATTAATTTGTGGTAATGGGCTACAGCGGGGTGGGGCCAGACCACTAACCGCATGTTAACTACCGGCTAAATTAGCCGGTTATTAAAACGGTCCTTTTTTTAAAGTTTTTCTAATAGTTTTACCTTAATATTTGTTAGTTTTAATATATTTTGTAGTATTACATCAAAATAAACGATTTTTCAACGTTGAAATTAGAAAATAATAATAAAACGATTTAATTAAAAAAAGGCTTTAATATCCAAATATAACTATTATTAGCTTTTATTTAAAATAAATATGCATCATATTGCCAAAAAAATCATCTTTTTTAATTTAAAACAAAAGAATTCTGAAATTTTACTCAAAAGAAAAAAAAATCAAGCACTAAAAGCTGTTTTTAGTAACCGGCTAGTTTGGTCGGTAGTTAACCTGCCGTTAATGGACCGGCCCAGGGTACCGAGTTCTAATTAGCGTATTCATGTGGTGTTAAAACTTTGGTCAAAGTCAAGTGACAGACCGCTCGTTTGGCGTACTGAAACCTGATTTCTCGGGTCTCGATGAAAACATTCTATTTAACAATACGGTAACATCGTATTATTATTGTTGTTATGCATGATGTTTGGTTGCGCTATTTGGAACAGATTTTTCATCCTGGCGTAACCAACTTTAAAAATATTTCAATCAAAAAGTTAAAACTTGTAGTCTACACAAAAACAATGTGTACTATCTTAAACATTAATTAAATATATCTTGTCAACCAAACAATGATTTAATAACAATATTATTGTATGGCTGCATTTTAATAGCATTTTAAAACATTTTTGTGCAAGTAAATTGTGTTGCAATTCTAAAAAAAACACACGTTTATTAAATAATAAAAAATGTAAAATTTTCGCGATTGATTTCTTAACTTTTAACCTATTGGGATTCCTTACGCTAAAAATCCGCAGAAGAGATTCCGCGTTATTCCTGCACTGTGTTAAACTCCGCATCCGGACATGAAATTCCGGAGAGTTTAACATAGTGCAGCATGGTGCAGAAATCCCTTATGCCGGACTTTCAGTGGTTTTTAGACGAAAAAATCCCAAAGGGTTAATAAACCATCTCATTTTGTTAAAAACATTCCAGTATTACATAAATTAACTTTTTTTGATTGTTATTCTCAGTGTAATGAACGGCCGGAAGTATAACAGCCGTAGTAGTTTAACATTCAGCTGGACTAACACACTCTTCATCTACGTTTCAGACGCATTTTTTAGCCTTAAAAATCAAAAAGAGTTAAAATTTGCAATAAAAATTAGCACTAAAATTGAATTTAAACACCGAAGTTTTTAATAATGTACTTAACCGGGGATCAATATCTACTGATACGTTGTTATACACGAAGGTAGCTTAGGACCATCAGCATTATAATAATTCGTGCGCCGTTTTGCTTGTGTAGAAATACAGGATTTTTCTGTTCCATTTGAGTGTCCATTCCTAACGTTTGTGTGGTTTTGCCCATTACTGTAATGGTTTTTCTGTCTGTTTTTGTCTAGCTGCGGCAGTTTCCTGGTTTGTTGCAGTTCTTTGGCGGTTTTTCTTTCCGAATCCGAATTGGCGGCGTCTCGGTTTTCCGCTTCCGGTTCCTGATCCTCGTCGTCCGAATCCTCGTCCAGATCTTCCAAATCCTCGAATTCCTCCGCATCCGCGTTTCCGCGAGCTGTGGACTGGAACTGGGAGGTCCTGATCCGGTTCTTGGCGATTGGGATCCAGGATCCACCGTCGTTGGGCGGAGTGGGCGGCCGGATCTGTATCTTGATTTCGGAAGCTTCCCGGGCCAGCGGGTCCTGGGGAATCGGCATCTCTAGCGATTCCACGTGGTCTTTGGCCTTGGGGATGCTGGATTTCTCCCTTCTGGGCAGTCTGATCGGATGGACGTCCGGTATCAAGGACTCTAAACGGTCCAAAATCTCCTCTAACTCCTCCCCGTTCCAATTGGAGCGCGATTTCATCCGGGTGCAATCAACGGGAACCAATCTCCCCAACGGCTGCTTCATATGGCCATTAGGTGGATAGTGAATGTTATCTAGTAAAAGAGGGATTATTGGTTTACCCTGCTTTGCTGCTCCATACACCTAAAGTATTTAAAATAATAAATTATAAAACATCAATCTTTACACTTAAAACAACAACAACATAGTAACATTTTACACAAGATTTTTAATATTTTTTTGAATATTAACAATAATTTCAGTTAATGATCACTTTTTCTATAACTCCTATGTCGAAAGTATTTTTTAAGTAAATCGAAAAAAATTACGGCTTTACTGGATCCTCAACAAGTATTTTAGATAACACAGTTCTTTAAAAATATATTCACTTTTTATGTCAAGTTTACTTTAAAATATTCTGGTTAAAGTTGTTTTGCAGGATGAACATTAATTAGGAACGCCGATTATATTTTAATAAGTCCTTTTATAATGATAATTTTTAGAACTACTAGTATTACTATTGTAATCTTATATAATATTGTAACCTTACTGTTTTTCATAATTTAATTTATCTTGTTGTGCTTAGGTATATTAAAAAATTGTGCAAAAATTTATGTACCTCATTTTCCGCTGCAGTTTTTTTAACATAGCGCAGTGAAAGAACACAGATTACTACATCGCTGTCACTTTTTGAAACACGACCAGAATTCAAAGGAACAATTCTGGTGTTGTAACCTTTAAATAATAAAAATATTTCTATATATGTTCATACTAAAAATTCATGATAACTTACAAATGCTATTCTTTTTAAACGCTTAACAATTTTAATATATTTTTGTGGATACATAAACACACAACGATTTTAGGCTTTAAAAGTAAATAAACTTGGAACTAGAATTTTTTAATCCAAGCTTAGCTGCTCAACGCTGATATTTAAAATAATAATCTCTAAACATAAAATACATTAACCATGTTTTATACATGAATATAGATGATAAATAATATGGAGCTAAGCGGCTCTGAAACGAACCAACATGCCATAATTTTTTTAAAAACCAACAAGTTAACTTTTTGCAAATATTATTTGAAACATTAAAAATGTTGAATTGTAAAAATATAAAATGTTTAGCTTTCGAAATCAATTACCATTTTCTTTAAGCTTCCTTTCCAAATTGTGCATTTCAAACAGTTTATCAGGGGAACAAGAGACGGCGACGTGACATCTATTTTTGTCCAAAATTTTATTAGAATTAACTTCGGGTGCTGGAAGTGGAGCTTCGGTTTTTTCCGAATCGGAAGACTTGTGAGGATCTTTTGAGATCTCAGTAGTTTTTACGAAACCGTTCAGTTCAGGAGTCTTGGAAGGAACAGGACCGGCCACCACACCTTTCTCTTTTAATTTCAGCAACAAAGCATGAAAAGATCTTGTTGGCCAGGTCTGGTCATTAGCAACTCTCTAAACGGTTTCTACATTATATATAATGTAGAAGCAAAGCAAAGTAATATTAAAAAATATTGTTACATTACTTTTAATTCTCTTCGCTCTTGCTATAAACTACTATTGGTTATAAGCCTATGTTTTTTTATTTTTTTTATTGTTTTTCGTTTGTTGTTTTGTATTCATTTTGTTGTTTGCTAAAGTTTTTCTAGTTTAACCCTTCGTGATTTTTGTGATTTTGTGGATCGGTAAGTGCGAAAATACAGAAAGATTTTAAACTGTTGTAAATATTCGGCTCCCGCCGACAGACGCCTACATATAGCAGAGACATACGGGATATATACTCCGCCCCTATAGCAATGAAACGTTAAAAGTTTTAAAAATTAATGAATGTTATGATAATATGTTGTTTAAATTTAAAGTTTAAAATATTCATATCTACATTTAAAACTTTAAAAAAATTTGAAACATGATTTTATTTTTTTTAATTATAAACATTTTGTCTTGTTTTTAATTAATTCACACAAAAACCTGCCGGAGGCTTTGACGGAGAAAAAAAATTATCACTCGTAACTGCTGCAACAATTATATTTCGTACAAGTGGCACATTAAAACATTTCTGAGTTTGGCACAAAATGGTAAGTTTTTAAAACTTTACACTGCCAAATTTGCCTCACCTATTAACACCGTTTCCGCCGTATTGTTTTAGCGAAATTTATAAATACAGTTTTTTAAATGAATGTTTGACCCATTGGAATCTGAAATATTTTAAAAAAATTGTTTAAAGAAGGAAAATATTGACATAAGTTTAAACATAACTATACCATCATTACCCAAATGCCATCAGGAAATTGTCAAATCAAAAAACGAAAATTTTTTGCAAAAATCCCTTAAAATTTTACTTTGAAATAAATTAGCACGTTCCAAAATAGCGCTATTGTGTTTTCATTTGTGACTTTTCACTCCTGCGTGAATTAAGCTATATTTGACAATTGAGTAAATAAAAAAATACCAAACTTCATCGTTACATTCATTACATTACTGTTATAGTGAATCGGTGAATCTATTTCTTTTTTCAATTTCCAAAATGAGGAAAATGCTATACAATGCGTTCGGGGAAGGGGTAATGGGGGTATGAAATGGTCCGCATAAAATGAAATATATATATCTTTTGTTTTTTTAAGTATAAAAAAGTAAATTAAATTAGTGCATTGGGTAAACATTCGATGAAAAATGAAGCTTTTTTACATTTCCGAAATTTTTACATCCGCAATTATACACAAAAATAAAACATAATACAAATATATTTATTTAATTTTTTTGTATTTTTATGTGTTTATTCAAACAATATAATATTATTTTTATTGAATCCTTGTTTTATTAAATGATTAAATAAACATTACTGTGTGATAAATTCTGTTTTAAAAAAACAATTTTAAGGACAGTTTGAATTGTAAGTACAAAAATCAAATCTTTTGTTAAAAGTATAAATTCTTAAAATAAAATTTTATGAGATATAGAATGAGTAATTTAGGTAGGGTATATTTTTTGCTTGCTACAATTTGGTACAAAGCCGTAAAAAGTTTGATTACCTTTATAGCTCGACTGATATATACCTTGTCACATTATGTGTCATAGTTTTCATAAACGAGAAAAATAAATGGTTAAATAAAAAAAGCGTGCTCACATCCTATTTTTACAAGTTTTAGGAGTTTTGGCCAACCATTTTACCAAATGTTGTTGCAGAAGTTTACATAAGTATAGAGCACACAAGTGCTTCATATTTAAAATAGACGTCACTCCGCAAATCTTATAAAATTGCGAAAACAGTGCAACAATAAGATCAAAAATTTACCATATCAATATTGTGATCTCGACATTAATTCTTCAACTAATAACTTCACCATAATTTTGTTAAAATTTTCAATTAAATGAAAATTTTATGGTTTTCTTAAAAATTAATAAGCGTAAAATAATATAAACATTACTTCAGCATCTTGCGATGAAAAAAAGAATTGCAGACAGAAAATATTTTTGAAAATCGTTTCCAACTTTCCGGCAGGTGGATAACTGATTGGCTCCATGGATATTGGTATCAAAGGCTTTTCTAAACTATCGGCCAATAAACATTCGTTCACGCAGTTTTCCGATTTAGAATATTTATTGTTTATACATACGATAATTGCTCTTGCATTTCGAATTCCGTCGTTAATAGCATTTTGTAAAGCATCCATATCGGTGGCATGACCTAAAAATAAATCAATTTATTGTTTTATCGATATTTTAATTTGAACAAAAACTTATAAACCTATAGTTTGAAGAGAAACATACAAATAATTTTTAATTGACCTAAAAAGATGGTTATTATTTATCATTTTTAAGTATCTGTTATATTATGTCGCGGAAATATTTTCTATTTATGTATGTGGCATAAACCTAAAACCTCTTTTCCCAAAAGCTAAAACCTAAATGTAGAAAATTTATTTGTCCTGTTTTTTCCGACTTCTTGCCCCTATGGTTAAATTATATCTGGCTGACCTCGTAAGTTTTTATTGGGTCACGATCGCACCAATTAAAATGGTGCAGTTATGATGTTTTATAAACAAATTGGAATCCATATTTTTTGGAATTCCTGCCTTTTTACAAAATATACAAAAAGCCTTTTTTGTTCCAAACTCAGTAATTTGATAAATTATAAAATAGAAATTAATTTTTAATATTCAATCGTTTTTGCCAAATCTTTAAATTGTTTCATTGTTAAATCGTTGATTTAATTCTGCAAACCATCAAGGTAAGCCAGATTTGATTTGCTATAACTCTTAAAATCAATTTTTTAACTATCTTTCTAATTTGCAGGTAGTCAAATAAAACGTAACGTTTGCAATTAGACAATAAAAGCCTAGATAGTCAAAAACTAAAACTTGTTTACGCAATAATAAATGCATACGATTATTTTTCTTAAAAAATAGCGGTAAAGATGGATGGTATTTTTGTATGGTATCTTTTTAAATCCACCAATTTTTGTTTCTCCAGTTTCAAACGGAACTGAGTTACAAAACTTTATAGGTTTCAAGAACTAAAAAAATTTACTCGACATAACGTTGGTGGATTTTCGTACTGCCGTGGGAAGTTTACGAATTTAATTTTGCGGTTTAAGAACCAATTCAACCAATTCAAGAATTATTATCTATGATTGTACTGTAATGTTTTTTTAAAATTTATTAAGTCAAGTAAAACTAGGCCAAAATTTGGAAAAACGCTCAATAAACTTAAAACTAACTAGTATAAATGTTACAAAAATGTGTACATTCATTTCAAAGTAATACGCGGCAAAACTTCATGAGCATAGAAAAAAATAAAATAGTTTAAAAAATATTTCAAGTTATCGTTTCAAAAAAACTCTTTCAAGTTATTGTAAGCGGTGCAACCCGTTTTTAATTAAAAATGTTGATTTATAATCAAAAAGATCAAATAAGCAGCCCAAGCGCAGCCCATTTTTTACAAAAAATAGTCCTAATTTGTTGAATACTGTTTATTGCTTTCTTTTTTTAAAGCTCTAACAATATGTTCCCTACATATAAATGAATTTGGTTTGCAAAGGAACCCCTCTTTTAAACCATTTGTTTTACTGTTTTAAGTAATAAGTGCTCACCTATGTCAATCCAGCAAGATATTCCCTCTTGTTCAAGGTGTCTGGCCAAAGCTTGAGCTTTTAGTCTACTGTCCCACTGGTAGCTGAGAAAAACTTCAGAATCTGTTGCTTTTCGCTTAGTGTATGTTCTTGGTCTTTCAAGCCTAAAATGAAGTCACTAAAAAACCTAGAACATTTCTGTTTACTTTTTATATTTTATAGAAAGATTTAAAATATGTATAGGGTAACTGACTTAATTTCGGCCACCTTTTTTATTTTTTTGAATAAGTTTTTTCTGGCTTTTTCAGTCAAGTCAAAATTTGGCCTAAAAATCAAACAATAGCTATATTTGTTATTCCAGTGCAAAATTTGAATATTTCTGTTACACTTAAAAATCAGTGAAGGTTTAAACTTTTTTTTAAAGTGGCCGAAGTTAAGGCGCGTGCCATTTATTTCGGCCACCTACAAAAAACTGGCTATAACTATTTCTTAAACGAACAATAAAAATTTCTAAAGGTTGCAAATTTACCCTTAGGTATTGTTCTCGGTACATATAACTTAATTTTTCCCGTTTACGAACTTTAATAGTTATTAGCAAGACTTTAAATAATTATGTCATAAAAAAACAAGTTTTGATAATTTGTATTTTTTGTTCAATTTTTATTTTTGGCTTAAAAAACGTCAAAACAAAGTCAAACGAGCAAAAAAAATTCTTTATAAATACGGTAGTACAATGATATTTAAAAACAGCAAAAAACGGCAAGTTCTTTAACCTAAATTTTCAGGTGGCCGAAATTAACGGAATCTTAAAATGCGCAGTTAGTTAAACGCATTGCAAAATGATTTTGAAGAAAATATCAAAACATCAAAATTAACAACTTTGAGCCTTAAATAAAAGATATTTTAAGGTTATATATTGCTTCGTTCTAAATTTGATGCAGTTTAAACACAAAGCAAAAATTAGGAAAATCACAAAAAATTCACTTTTTGTCTGAAAATGTTGATAGTGTAGAATAACAAAAATAAAAAACTTTTGCAAAACCACTTTATTCAACATTAATCCAGTTACTTTTGTGCTAGTTCTTTTGTGTTTTAAAAATAAGCCAATTTTCTAACACCCTAAATTGGTGGCCGAAATTAAGGCGTGGCCGAAATTAAGTCAGTTAACATACATCTAATTTTTGTATGTCTTCATACGTGTCTCTCTGGCTGTGTGTCGGCGTTTTTTGCATTTTTTGTCGGCGATATATAAATATCTGTAATAAATTAATTAACTTAACACATTTTAACCTACAAAGTATCACGACGGAAATTACCGTAGTGGAATGTATCAAAAGGAATTTTCACATGATAGAAGTGATAAAATGAAAAAAAAAACCAAAATACAAAAAATATTGACATCGGTCTGATATTTTTAAATAATGACACTACTCTTATTGCTGACGTAATTTTTTTAAACTTAAAGCGTATATTTCAAAAAGGTTTATGAATTATTGTAAAAAAACAAACAAAAGATACTTAAACGAAAATCTACTACCTTCCTTCTATGAGGTGAAGAACGTCGTGTCGCTCCATTTCAACGAGAACACCTTTCAGAAACTCAGTGGCTTCTTCTTCCTCATTTGTAGCAAAAAAGTCTTCCAGCATTTCTTCTGAGGGATTTTTGGCGGATGACCAATGGCGCACATCAGTTGGACTAAACCCCCAAAAATGAAATTATTCTGTGCAAAAACTTTGTGCACTGACGAAAAAAAAATCAAAAGCGGTTATATTTTGCTATTACATAACTAAAATTTAAACCAAAGTAACATTAAGTTTTTTGTAAATAATTGAAATCGTGTCATTTATACCACTTTGTAATAATTCGTACGGAAAAATTTGTATTTCATGCAGAAAATTATATATTTTTTGCTCTAATACTGTCAAAATATCCAATCATTTTTACGTTTTGTTGTTTAAGGATATCAGTAGACTTTAACCAAAACTACAAGTATTTTGTTTTTGAATATAAACATAAACAAGAATTTAATATTAAGCAAGCTTTCGCAAGTTTTTTTTTAATATTTTTTATAGTATTTCATGTTGTTATTGACATGTTATTGCAACTGTTATTGCAGTTTTAAAAACACATGCGATATTATACAGTGGTTATGTATTTTTATTCTTTTTGAATATAAAATAAAGTTCAAAAAATTTAAAAATAATTAAGCATAACCAAATAATTTTTAAATGAAAAAAGGTTTTGTTTCTAAATATTTTTACCATAAAAATTCTATACCTAAAAGAAGTCGGCAATTTTAATAAGAAAAAAATAACTCAAATCATCAAAAACATTTTGAAAATCAAAACACAAAAATTCCAATGTATTATTTTATAAACAAGAAAATATAATAAAAAATATCGTATTTCCATTGCAAAACATAGAGTATTTTCCCCAAAATTTTCCGAATTGAATTGGTTCTCAATAATTGTAAACATAATTTGTATCATTGTTAGCAAAATTTTAATATTTCTATTTTTGTACAGAGCCTTAATTAAAAAAATGCTGAGTATATATTAGTAAATCCCCACCTGTATCCCAATCGTTGGGCGACCAATCTCCAGTCATTATCTTGATTTAAAGCCGCAGCTATTTTCGGCGTCCAATTTGGTAAAGCAGCGGTGTGTTCGTTCTAAAAAATACTGATCAACTTATACGCAACACATCGACAAAGAAACGTAAATCTATTTAAGTACTTTCTATTTTTAAACTTTGTGGTTTGAAAAAACCGAAATATTAAATTAGAGATATTTTTTGTTTATTAATACTTAATTTAATAATACGACGCGCGGGATTGACACGGAACAATTTAGCCATCCTGTTCCTAACAAACATAATTAGGGTAACTGATTTAAATTCGCCCAGCCTTAATTTCGGCCACCGAATATCATTTTTACCATGCGAAAAATTACGAAAAAAACTGCGTATGGCTAGATAAATCGTCGTGTCATTTATCTAGCCATACACAGTTTGTTTCATAATTTTGCGCATAACAAAAATAACGGTTCTAGGTGAATATTTCCGCAACAACAATTTCCGCGGAAAACATTTTCGCAGCAGTACTTCCTCAGCATTATTTCCGCTGGAAGATTATTTCCGCGAGGGAATTTTTTCCGTTTTTTTTTTCGTTTTTCTTGTATATATAAATATAGCTGCGAACACTGGCATTTTTGTCCTAAATTTTTCTTTTTTTTGCAAACAGAATAAATAAATAATGTTTTTTATATTAAAGATTTTCACAAAATTTTTGATTTTTTTTTTGTAAATGTTTTTTTAAAATGTTTATTATTTTCTCATGGGTAACAGAAAATACCTCCACATTTGAAACCTAAACCTACGTTTTCCTAAGCCTAAGCAAAACCTAAAAATCAAGCGAAACTTTTGCTCCTCAGTTATTAGACAAAATTTAGAATGGTTTTTAAATTTCGCTTAAGGGCTTGGAAAAACATAGGGTTAGGCTTACGAAAAAGCTGCACGGAAGTATTTACTGTTAACCGGTACTGGACATAATATTTTGGCCATATGCAAAAACATTAATTAATTCTATTGGTGTATGTAAACGTGTACAATTTTGAAAAATACAAAATTCGTTACAATCCACGTTTTTTTAATTTTTAAATATTTTTAGCTATTATGCAATGCATTAAAATTAAATAAACATTAAAAAATTGAACATGAACTAAATGTGCACTGTTGTTGCATACATTACGTTGGTCTAAACATAAAAAAGGTATAAAAAACAAATGGTAAAACAAATTCAACGCCACAATAAATCTGCAGAAAATTTGAGATTATTTTTATTTTTATTTCGTTAAAACTATATTTAGTAAAAGTTTTTTAAACATGAAAAACTAATGACAAAATTTTTTAGACTTTTATATTTTAAAAAAATTTCGAAGTATTTTGCACTCTTAGCATGGCTTTGAGCAAATTAAAAACTGTATAAAATCTTTTACGTTAAATTGCTTGACAAAGACCTGTTTTACTACCGCGGAAATTTTTTCCGCGGAAATTGTTGTTGCGGACACCATAATAACAGCCTGTGGCCAAAAATAAGGCTGGCCTTATTTTCGAAAATAAACCCGATCCAAAAAAAAAATATTATATTATTAATAATTTTTTAAAATATTTTAAATTAGTATTTATTGTAAATTATTGTAAAATAAAGGACCACTTGCTGTACTATTAAAAAACTTCTAAAATAAATAATAATAATCCAGCAAAATCTTACATTTCCATTTGATAAATATTCAGGTTTCATTTTTATTGTTTAGCACCAATTTAACGAAACATTTTCACTTTGGATAATTTCTTGTAATAAGATTGCAGCATAAGTATGAATGAATTAAGGGATTAGGTTAAAAACTTGAATTAAACAAAAATAGCTCACAAATGCTGTGACACGTAAAGTTTTAATTCACCACCAAATATTTTTTTAAAGGTGTTTATGGTTAAAAGCTGGTTAAAGTTTAAGCTTACATACTAAAAAATTAAATTTGTAATATAAAACATTAGAATTTTTTATTACAAAGATCGTGAACACGTTTCCACAATGCAAAAAAATTATATTTATTTCTAATTAAATAAGCATAATAACATGCTTTTAAAATTGTCTGGTGGGGTAGTGGGACTGGTATCGCCAACCAGCATTGATCTCCAAAACACTAAGCTTTCCAGTTGCTATGGCGTCTCTCTCAACAATTCCCGTAAAAGAAGGTTGAGCACTATTTTGCACCTAGAGCGAATAGGCCAGCGGACGGAAGCTTGGCAATTGCTTCATTTCATTCGCCATACATAAATACACAATTATTATATTAGAACATTTTTTACATTTTTTTCTACTTCCTAATGTATTGTGTATTTATCTTTTAAATAAAGCTAATGCAAAAAACTCAAACCACAGTGCTATTTTGGGTATCTGGGAATGGTATTAAAAAGTAACAAACTGATAGCTTATTACATAAAATAGGCGGAAGTATCGCAACTAATTGAGCAATAAACATAATAACTCAAATCAGTGTTCAGCTTTAAACTAAATTTTTGACCAGAATTTTGCAGGAAAACTACATGTGCGACTTCATGCGCTAAAATCCGTATATTTTTGTTAGTTCTTGGGTGCAGCGTTTTTAACACTATTTAGTTTTTTGAAATGAATAATGCGACTTTTCTTCCATTTCTGTAGGGAAAGTGACTGCACGCGAAGACGAGTAAAGGTGAATAAAATAACTGCAGTTGCTAAAATCTAACTGCAGTTAATTCTCGTCTCGAATAAAGAAGAAAATTAACTGCACCAAAAATAGGTGTGCGAGAAAAACACTACTGATTACACAGTGTCAATCGTGCGAGAAATGTCACATGTACGAATTTTATTGAAAAACTTGGGTCCAAAGTTAGTTTATACTTGAACATTCTCTTGAGTTATTTTCGATTAAACTAAAAGATAATGGCTGTAAACAAAATGTTCTAAACTGTTTTTAAATTTCGGAAGTCAGAAAATTATGTATGACATAATATAAAAATAAAGAATATATGTAAAACACAAATTGAAATTTTAAACGCAAATTTATTATAAAATAAATACAAGTTTATAAAATTTTTGTATTGTTTAAATTGAAATTTTAAACGCAAATTTATTATAAAATAAATAACAGTTTATAAAATTTTGGTATTGTTTCTGTACTATTTTTTCAATAATGCAAGTCGATCATCCTAAGAATTGTGTGCTACTAAAAAGAGTGTTTGGTCTTAACTGAAATTCAAAATATGGTTAATAAGCATCATAAGATTAAGAAATTAATATCTATATGCTTGCCAGAAATTGCTTCATATTTTTTTTGTTTATCTTGGTTTTTTTCCAGCAAAACGTTATTCTAAATTGTTTTCCTACTTTTATAAATTGAGTATAGTTTCTGCGATAATAGGCTGTTTAATTAATAAACGGCTGGCGTCAAAAAATTCTCTACACAAAACAGATCGTGAATTTAAAATTTTATACTTTAATTGTAGGTCAATAGTCAATAGTCAATAGTATTGAGAAAATTAAAAATAGACTCTGTGGTCATCTTTATTTTTATGAACCAACAATACAAAACAAAAATATGTTATTATATAAATAATTCATTTTCAATCCATTCATAGCTTGGAACCAAAATTAATTACTTCGGCTGGCGGTCAAATAAATTTGGCTTCGAGAAATGATAAATAATTATTTCCCAGAGTTTATTTTTATTAAATAAAACAAAAAAAACATAAAATACTCGAACGCTGGGCTCATTTTTACTTTCGCTCGTCACAAAGACTGTAACACCATAAAAAGCCACAAACATTACATTTTTCAAAAATTTAAGTTTAAATTTAAATTTTAAAATTTAAGTTTAAGTTTAAATTTAAAATTTAAATTTAAGTTTACAATTCGGAGGCTGACAACTACAATAGGTCAATACCGCTTGTAAACACACATAAGTTTTAACACTGAAGTAAAATTAAAATTAATTGGCCAGCAGTTAGTTTTAACGAGCATACAACCATGAGCAAAACAAATTTTTGTAAATAAGAAAATATTAAGCTAATATGTCCTTCACAAGTTTAAAACAACAACAATAACAAGTAATTTTTTTAAAATATATTTAAGCAGGTTTTATGCATATTTTCAAACTTTTAGTTCAGCTTTAATTACATAAAAATATTAAATTGAATTGTGTTTAAGAAGCTTTTTCTCTCTGTTCTGATGTTTTCTGGTCTGTTTTAAGACGTACAAAACGAACATCACAGTAGCGACCGCTGCCATTCCCGCACAAAAACAGCTGAAAACTAAAATGGTCGTTTCGCTAGTTTGGTTCGGCAAAACTCGCTTTAATCCAGTTTCATCAGCCAATTTTTTCTTGTCTTTGGGTTTTTCTATCTTTAATAATGTGACTTTCTCGATTGATGTAGTGGATCCTGCTGGAAGCCAATTCGTTATTTTAAAACTACCGTAAATATAGAATACAGAATAGTTGGCAATATTCCAATACACACCATTAAATAAAAGTTTGTAAGATAAACCCCTTCTAAATTACGAACAACCTGAATCATAAACAATAAACCTTTGTTTTTTTAGAGTCTTTAATAAAATTCGTTCGTTTTTTATACAAAACTTTTGTCAGGAATATTAATCATATTAAAACCGTCTCAAAAACCTGTGTCAGTACTGTTGCTGAGATAAATCTTTAGCTGAAGCTCCAGCAATTATAAAATAAAAAATATAAATTTTTGATTACACACCTACACAATAATATTAAAATCCCTCTGATTTAATATGTCGAACTGCAAATTATAGTAGACCCACGATAAATTAAGCTGTGGAATTTTTTTCTTTCATGGTAATACATCGTTGTAATTTTTTAATTGAGACCCCATTAAAAAGTTAAAGTAAAATAAACGCAAGACATCTTTTACATGGACAGGGAACAAAATAATTCTTTATTATATTACTGAAATAAATTCATGAAAATTTATAATTCCTAGCCTAAAAAATAGCTTTGTCCGCAGTAAGTATGTAGGTCTATTAATTTATTTTTAATCCCCATGGCCGCGTTTTCCATTTAGCTCATGAAGTTTTGCTGAGTTTTTCCTTGAAACGCATTGTACATTTTTGTAACATTTTTATTTTTGGTTTAGTGTTTACCTAATTTTTTAATTTTTCAAACATTGTTACAATCGGTATAGGGTATATGACTTAATTTCGGCCAGGCCTTAATTTCGGCCAGCAATTTAGGGTGTTAGCAAATTGGCTTATTTTTAAAACACAAAAGAAGCAGCACAAAAGTAACTGGATGAATGTCGAATAAAGTGTTTTTGCAAAAGATTTTTATTTGTGTAATTTATTTTGCATTATCAACATTTTCATAAAAAAGTGAATTTTTTGTGATTTTCTGAATTTTTGCTTTGTGTTTAAACTGGATCAAATTTAGAACGAAGCACTATATAACCTTAAAATAACTTCTATTTAAGGCTCAAAGTTGTTAATTTTCATGTTTTGATATTTTCTTCAAAACTATTTTGCAACTGCTCATTTTAAGATCATGTTAATTTCGGCCACCTTAAAATTTACGTGAAAGAACCTCTTTAACACGATATGCACCATCATGTGTACGGGTGGCGTTACATAACACCTAATTTACTAGGTTGTATTAAATTATGAATAGACCGAAAGGAATTTATCAAAAATAATATAGAAACACATTAAAAAACTCAGGTTATTTTCTTTGCGGAGGGATGCAATCATAAAGCGAATATAGTAAATATCAATGTCAATGGGGTTTTCCCACCCAATCCACCACTTAGCACGATAAAGAGCACCAATGCTTTAAAAAGTTGTGAAAGTAAATTAAAACACAGTAAAAATGTCAGGTTATTTTTTGGCGGAGGGATGCATTCATAAGAATTACGTAGTAAACATCTGTGCGGGTTGGAATAATCCAACTCCCAATTGGCTATGTTTGAACTATCAATAAACTCGTATAGGGATTTCTCAAAGATTTTTGAAATGCAGTAAAAACTCAGGTTATTTTCTTGGCGGAGCAATTTAGTCAGATATGAAACATCAAAAAGAGGCAAAGGTTGGTGTGGAATTACACCACTCTAACTTTTTTAACGTCTTGTTTATCCGTAAAGTTGATAGTTTTGGGTTATGTAATCGTTTTTTTTTGTGTTTTGGGCTTTTGTTTTTTTAAAACCTAAGAGGTAGCCGAAATTAAGGTGGATTTTGTTTTTTTATGTTATTTTTAGGTTAAAAGTATAAAAAACTCAATAGAGTGGAGGTCTAAGGATTGGTAAATGGAATTATCGAAACAAAAGTGTGAAGTTTTAGGTATAGGATTAAAACAAAATGAAAAAAAGGTTACTTGCCAAATTAGAGGGAAAACTCTTAAAATAACAAAGTTAATTAAGGAACTAGATATTTATATTACGGAAAATTAAAAATTTTCTTAGCATTGCAGAATAATATTAAAAAAGCGTTTGGAATATCTTTATTAATATTTAGAATCTTGTCCTCAAATTCAAGCATACAAAGTTTACGTAGGACCTATTCTGGAATATGGTAGTGTGGTGTGCAATATTTTTCTTCAAAAAGATGTAAATTTTATTAAGAGTGTTCAAAAAAACTTTACAAGAAGGTTATTTAAATGGTGTCCTATGTTAACCTATGTTGATTATGAAAGCAGATTAAAATTTTTAAACCTGCCAAAGTTGTCAAAACGTCGAAGTCTTTTTGATCTAATTCTGTGTTATAAAACTATTCATAACAAAAAAAATATAAAAGCTCAGGATTTTTTCACTTTTAACGCTAATCCCGGGAGAGGTCATAAATATAAACTAAAAGTTAAGAAAAGTAGAATAAACGTACGTAAGTTTTATTTTAGTAAAAGAATTGTATCATTGTGGGATAGATTAACACCAGAACAAGTATCGGCCACTTCTTTGGTTGCTTTTAAGAATAGTTTTTTTATGGTTCATATTAGGGCTATTTATAGCCTTTGAACCATATCTAGTATTAACCATGTTTTTGTTATACAAGTAGCCTGTTTCAGCCATACGGCTGACAAATAATTTTTCCGGCATTTTTTATATTCATTTACTAATTTTTTTTCAAAATTCAACCCTTCTATGCCATTCTCGTGACTGTAAGTTTTACAATGATACCTCAGTTAACCCGCACTCAATTTTGTCGTTGGGGGAAGAGTCTTTCTCTCGTTTGGTGAAAATATGTTGTCCAGCATAAAGGTGTCCATGTTATTTTTTAATAATTTCAACCCCCGATGCTCCCTGAACTATATGGTTTACCCATAATATCTGATTTACTCCAATCTTTTTTGTGATTGGGGAGGAAGGTCTTTCTCTCTTTGGTAAAACTATGTTGTCCAGTATAAAGATCTCCATGTTATTTTTTTAAAATTTCAACCCATTTATGACATTCTCCAGACTATAAGCTTTGCAATGATACCTCATTTAGCCCAATCCGTTTTGTGGTTGAGGAGAAGGGTCCTCCCTTTTGGTGAAAATGCGTTGTCCAGCATAAAAATGTCCTTGTTGTTTATTTTTTGAAACATTCAACCCTTTTATGACATTCCTTGAAACTTAAGCTTTTCAATGATATCTCATTTAGCTCAATCCTTTTCGTGGTTAAGGAAAAAGATCGTTGCCCCCTTTAGTAAAAAACGTTGACCAGCATAAAGATGTCCATGTTCATTTTTCCAAAAACATGATATTCTGGCTTTAAATTGGTGGATTACTCTTACAAATAAGTTTGAACCAATTCGAAGATATATTTTTCAACTTTCAAAGTCCATAGGGCCCTGTTTTTGTGAAAATGTTTTGTCCAAACAAAAGATGTCCATGCGATTTTTTCTTAATTTCAACCCCTTTATGACATTTCCCTGTCTGTAAGCTTTGCAACGATATCTCATTTAACCCAATTTTTTCGCTGGTTGAGGAGGAAGGTCGTTCCCCTTTTTAGTGAAAATACATTGTCCAGCATTCAGATGTCCATGTTAATCTTGCCAAAAAACATGACATTTTGGTTTTACATTGGCTAATGACTCTTATCAATAAGTTCGAGCCAATTCAAGGACAAAAATTTTCGATTTGCAAAATCCATAGGTCTCCTCTTTTTTATGAAAATGTTTTGTCCAGGCTAAAGATGTCCATGCAAAATTTTTTTTAAATTTAAACCCTTTATGACATTCCCCGGAGTTTAAGCTTTGCAATGATATCTCATTTAGCCCAATCCCACTTGTGGTTGGGGAGCACGGTAATTCCCTTTTTTAGTGAAAAAAACGTTGTTCAGTATAAAGATGTCCATGTTCATTTTTTTAATAATCTTGATATTCTCGCTTTACATTGGCTAATTACCAATAAATTTAAGCCAATTCCTGGACAAAAAATTTTTTAACTTCCAAAATCCATAGGGGGACCCTTTGGTGAAAATGCGTTGTCCAGTATAAAGATGTCCATGTAAGTTGTTTCAAATATTCAACCGCCTTACGACATTTCCTATGGTATAAGCTTTCCAACGATATCTCATTCACCTTAATCTGTTGGGTGGTTAAGGAGGAGTTAAGGAACACACAGACAGACAGACACATACACACACACATTACGTCTATTTATATATAGATATTATGCGACCGTAATCTGTTTGCTTTTTGTTATTACTGCTTAGAATCTTATTGGTGTGATAATTACTAGAATAAACCATTTGATTTTAATTTGATTAGATTTTTTGACTCAACTGAGGTGCCTTTTCTTAATTTTGGAAAAATTTATTTATGCACTGTACCACTTGCGGTACAAAATTTCACCAACTTTCAGCGGAATATAGAGTTCAATTTTGTATATAACTGTCCTTGAGGCGCTAAGAAGAGATAAATTTTGTATAATATTTTCGGAAAGAATATCTTCAAAAAAAACTTTGTTTTCCCTAATCCTAAGCGAAACCTTAAAATAAAGCTAAAAACATGTGACGTTAATAATTTTTTTTGACTAAGTAAATATTCGCATGTGTTACATTCAAAGTTGTTCTTTTTTTATTAATATGGGAATTTAAAAAAAACAGTTAAACTAATTTATTTGTGGTTTCGTGACCTAACAGACCTGACCTAACTTGTTAGACAAGTGTTGTTTTGCTATAACCATGATAATCACATATGTGCAGGTAAATATTGTAGTCTGCGTAAAAAACAAAACAAAATAACGAACTGGCCTTTGATTGTTTCTTTAAGGGTGGTTTTTTTAATCTTAGGTGAAGAAGGAAAGATAGTTTTCACTTTCCATACCGGTGGGGTAAAAGGCGGAATGGAAGAAGCTCCAGAGAGTCCGGAACCCTCCACCCTGTCCTCGTCATCTGAGTTGATGGCATCCAATGAATCTTCTAAACCGGAAATGAACGAAATTATAAAAAACAAACAAATCGAAACAAACAAGCGCTTCATTTTTACGCAAGCTCCCAGTTCTCAAGCTTTACAATATTTTATGCTTGTAGTTTCCTTCTTATTCACACTTTAGCCAGCAACGTTGTTTACTCACTGCGGTAAAGCGCAGGTCTAATACTTATCAGTATAGTGTAACAATTTATAAGTCTTTAAAATACTTGAAGGAAGAGGCTAACAGATGTAAAGCATTTTATGAGAACAATTGTAATCATTATTATTAAAACTAAGGCAGTCCATGTCTTAGGTTGTTTAAAAGTTTTATCATGACAAACTTTATAAATACATGAGTAATATTTAACATAATCACAATTTTAATTTAATATACTGCATTGGACAAAAGCTAGGCTTATGTCACAATTTTAGAAAGAGGCAAATCGGGGTCAAAATATGAGTCAGTTTAAAAAATCTTATAAAACGCCTCTATTGCGCTGCGTAACAGCTCCAAACCAACGCGAAGCATCAGGGATGGTTTTCTGCATGTTCCCACATTTGATAAAAAGTAAAATCCTTTAAAAAGTAGTGTTACACATCGAAATGAAAATACTTAGCAACACGGTCAATTGTCAACACCAAATTTAAAAATTAAAATTCATGTTTTTTTCTCATTTTTATTATTATTCCACAACACTATTGTAAAAATATTTATGCGACCCAGTTGAGTTTCAAAACAAAACTTTGTAAAAGTAAAAAAAAAACAAGACTCAAAAATGCTCTATAAGAATAGAGCAGCAAAAAGAGGTGATTTCTCTCCTTGCATATGCTTAGAAAGAAAATATGCAGACTGCCGAATCTCAAATATTTTTTTAGAAGATTTTATTTTAGAAACAAAGTTTATGGCAATCGCTTACATTTTAAATTTTACAAAAATATCAGAAATCATTTTGTAAAAATACTATAATACCAGAATATAAAATATTACTTAAGACGTTGTAAAAGGAAAAAACAAAAATTTGGTCATCGTGAAAATTATAAAATTTTTATGATTAACCATTGCATATAAACCCTTTCCACATTACCAGTTTCAAAGCTATGCCAACAAATCCGACGGGTAACTTGCACAATCCTTCAGCCAAAGTATTTCATGTGTTAACCAATCAAAATTTCGTTACTTTAAGTCAATTTTTTTGTTTTCGGTTTAATTTTGCCTTTTAATGTGTAAAAATTGGTTATTATGATGGCCAATGGTTTTGTTTTAATAACTGATCTTAGTATATGACCCTTGTTTTTTTTATTTAAACCCGGTAAGGACGGCTCTTAAACCTGCCTCCGACAGACTAGAGGCAGAAAGAAGGCAGGTAAAACTGCCTCGGAAGCAGATAGGAGGCAGGGTGGAGGCAGGTAAGAGGCAGGATGGAGGCAGGTAAAACTGCCTCGGAGGCAGGGAGGAAATTGGCTGTGCCTTCTATGTTAAAGCATATACAGTTTAGGAGGCAGGTGGGAGGCAGCTAAAACTGCTTCGGAGGCGAGTAGGAGGCAGGGTGGAGGCAGGTAGAAGTTTCCGCGCGGTTGAAGCAGATGGCGCTGGGAACTGGTTCGGTTTCTGCCACCAATTAAAACCGGTCTGCTGTTTCTGTGCGGTTTCTATGAGGGGCTGTTCGTTGTCTGCTCGGTACAATCGTTATTGTTGCCGAAATGCTGTTATTATGCGGTTAAGATTTATTTTATTTGAGATTTATTGATTGATTTTTATTGATTTTATTTGTCTATTTTTTCTTTATTATTTTGATCAATAAATCGATAACAAGGACCTAAATGAAAAAAGTGGCTCCTAAGAAAGTTGCGTAATTCTTTTTTCTTTCCAAAGAGCTCATGTTTATTTTTGACCATTACTGGTCAAAAATAAGCAATGGGCTAAATCGCCCCGTGGCGCTCCCGCGCTACCCATGAAGTAGTTTTTTTGATTTTATGCCATGTCACTAAGCCATATATTGTTTTATTAAAATTTAGAGGAAAGTGTAAATAAAACCTATTAGACATTAATATTAAAATATCGCAATGCTACGAAATTAATTTTTAAGTGCTTATAATCCATTTTATAGTTGTCTTTTCATTATATACATACTTTTGTTTTTTTTCTTGGTGTTCTTCAAATCTAGAAGGTTAATTAAATGTTTTTTTGATAATAATGCGTGGTGTACATTTTTTCTATTTTACAATGAACTATTCTCATATTTTGTTCTTTGTTCATTTCTCAGGCGATTGCAGATTGGTATTTATCTCATAGCTAAAAAAATTTAGGGTTTTTCCATAGAAAACTAGGAATATCTTAGAACAGGGTCCACAAGACAGCAAAACAAATTTGTCGATTGTCCAGCCTCATTAGAAATCGACAGGGCCTGACAATTTAACGAATGGACCCACAATAAACAAGAGCAATGCCACTTTGTGACTGGATAATCGCTCTTTTTTGACGAAAATTTCCTGTTTTTTTATTAAAAACAGCGATTTTAAAATTTTTTGCTTAAAATGGATATTTTAATAGGCATCTTGCACTGAAACTCGGTTTATGCATGAAGTATGCAATATACATAAGCGTCACCATAATGGATAATTACCGTATCTCCTAATTATCTTTCGTAGTATGCAGATCAACCGATCAAAAGCGCGCGAAATTTTGATCGGTTGATCTACATACTACGAAAGATAAGTAGGAGATACGGTAATTATCCATTATGGTGACGCTTATGTATATTGCATATTTTATGTATAAACCGAGTTCCAGTGCAAGGTGCCTATAAAAAATAACCTATAAATTCTTACTAAAATCAAGAATTTGTAACACAAGAGAATGTCCGACTGTACACTAAACTTTTGACTAAAAATTTTGCGAAAAAAGTCGCACTTTTAAATTCGTGTGCGACTTTTCTTGCAAAAATCCGCTATTTTCTGCTAGTTTTTCCGCGCTGCGATTTTTAACACAGTGTTAGTTTTCTCGCAGTGGGGACTGCGACTTCTTTTGCACTCAATACTGCTTTATTTGCATTGCGATTATTTTAGCACTGCGAGTCTAACTGCACAACAAAAAAAAACAGACGCTGGTAATTATTTTAATTGGAGTAAAATACTTCGAAACTTGTTTTATTTAATTTTTAAACGTTGGAGAATTACTTTATTTCATTAAAACTAAAAAGTTTTAACATCTTAATTAAGGTAAAAAAACGATTTAGGGTCGATGGAGCCTAGGGAACTTGGAGCTGGAACTTGGAGCCAAAAATAGAGAACTTGGAGCCGTAAGTGGGGAACTTGGAGTCTTAAGTTGGGAACTTGGAGCCAAAAATAAAAATCGCTAAAACGTGTACCTAAGCCTAAGCGAAACCTAAATTTAAGCTTAAACCAATTTTTTCTGAAAGGCTCCAAGTTCCCATTGCTCGTGGCTCCAAGTTCCCAAAAATTTTCGATGGCTCCAAATTCCCCGCTTGTGGCTCTAAAGACCCCGTACCGCGAAAATAATCGCAGTGCAAATAAAGCAGTATTAGAGTGCGAAGGAAGACGCAGTCCCCACTGCAAGAAAACTAACACTGTGTTAAAAATCACAGCGCGCAAAACTAGCAGAAAATGGCGAATTTTTGCGGGAAAGTTGCACATGAATGCGAAAGTGCGATTTTCCTCGCAAAATTTTGGTCAAAAATTTAGTGTACAGTCGGACATTCTCTTGTGTTATATATTCTTGCTAAAATCCTTGCTTGGTTATATCTATATTGCTTACTTTGATGTAAATTGCCTTGTTGGTGTTCGATGATTCCATTTCAATTATTTGTAGAAATTTCCAGGGGGTGATTTTTAAAACACAATAAAATATTTCATTTCATAATTAAAATGCTTTTTGATTTTATTTTTTTCGTTACTTAATTCTAAAAACACAAAAAAACGGGTGCTTTTGATTTTAAATCGACAAAAACTGACATTAACCCAGAAGTGAATAAAAACCAATAAATAAAACTAATTCAATAATAAATAAACTAGAAGATTTCCGCACATAAGCAACACTTGAAGGGATTTACATTTGATTAGTTATGTGAGAGTAAACCCGTGGAAGTCTACTAAAACAATAAAGTGGGAAGTTGCTGTGCGTTCGCTCCATTTAATTTTGTGGCAGAAAAGAGTGCAGGGGCAAGCGTTCGGAAATTCGGGCAAATAATTAATTTAAAGCGCGGGAAAATCCGTCTTAATAATGGGTGTAGATTAGAGTGAGATGATTATTTCGGGGACTACCTTTGGCAACAGAGGGGAAAGCCCAGTCCTAATCAAGTCAGCCGGTGCCATAGTTTTCCACAAACAAAACTCAATTTGGACTTTGCTCATTAAAACTAATGCTCGTTTCCAATGATGGGCATGCACCCGCAACTTTACTTCGCTTAGCCTACTCCATTTTTTTCTTCGAAGTATTTTATTTGTATTTTTTCGAATCCTTGCTTTGATACAAATCGACTTATATTTATTTTCAAATAGAACCTTTTTTTCGAAATTGAATTTATGGTAATAAATAACTAACTTAAATAAAGTATTTTTGTTTTGCAGTTAATTTAACCACCTGATTTCGTTTTGTTTATCCAATAATGTTTTTTTTAAAGATGGACAGGAAAACAAATGATTTTAAAAAATGATCGTCGGAAAATAGATCAGTAGGGTACGGGGTCTTTTGAGCCGTCAGCGATGAACTTGGAGCCGCGCAAATAAAAACTTGGAACTGTAAAATTTTCACACTTTCGGCTTCAAGTTCCTCACTTCCGGCTCTATGTTCCAGTTCTAAGTACCCTCGGCTTCCACGGTCCTAAATCGATCGGTAGATATTACAAAAGGCGAAATTATATATGTACGGAAATCAAACCCACTTTAGTAAAAAATTTTAAAAAATTCATAAACTTTAAACGCTATAAATTTTAAAACCGTAAACCAACCTTAAATTTAAGCGAAAAATGTTTTTCATTTTTCATAATTTGATTTTACTGCAGTATAAGTTTATTATTTTTTATTTATTTATTTTATTTATTTTTTATTATTTTTTATCATATTTATTCAAAATTATTGAAAAGTTTATCAAAACTTCACGATTGTCCAAAAAGCTTTTTTCAGAACATTATTGGTCGTCGTTTTATTTTTTTACTAATCATATTGTGTTATAAATAAAAATTGGGAAAAACTAAGTTTGTTAAAAACCCGTTCGACGAATATTGCTGACTAAATCATTAAATAATCTTAATTATTGCGAGAAATCATTAGCTTTGAAATTCGTAATTTCGATAAGCAAACATTTTTTTAAAATTATTTATAAATTCATAATCTTCTTTATAATTGAGATTTTTGACTCTGTGTGTATTATGACTTTGTGCGTTTGTGTATAAGAATGTACGGGATCCAGAAAAAACATTGGGAACAAGAAATTGTACCGCACACTAAAAGTCATTTTGAATTAAATTAGCAGTTTTTAATTTTTTATTCTTTAATGCTTATACGCGAGAATAGATTTATATTTATTAGATAAGTGGGGCTAAAATATTAAGTGCACAATATATTTTATTTAAAATAAACACGTGTAAGCACAGATGATGTGAGGAAAAGAAGGGTTTCGAGGGATATATCGCACAAAAGTGGTTCGAGCAATTATATTTTTATTTTTTAGAAAAAAAATACAATTTCTCAGACAACTTTTGTACCCCAATTAGGGAACGTCTTATTAAATAACCTAATAAAGACGCTCCCAACTGTTTGTTTTAGGGCTCTTAGAGCTCTTTTTTTAATGTCTATGACTTAAGGCTGGTTCATATTATGACAAAACGTCCTTTGGACAAAGTCCAAAGGAGAAAAGTACTTTGGACTTTGTCCAAAGGACAAATACAGCGTAAAAACGTCCTTTGGACTTTGTCCAAAGGACAAAGCCCAAAGGACAAAATCCAAAGGACAACGTGTTCATACTTTTTGTCCTTTGAACTTTTTCCTTTGGATTTTGTCCTTTGGACTTTGTCCAAAAGACAAATTCTAAGTAGCATTTATACTTCGTCCAAAGGAAAAAGTCCAAAGGACGTTTTGGCTTGTCCAAAGGACGTTTTGACTTTTCTGAAATTGTCCTTTGGACTTTGTCCAAAGGACGTTTTGTCATAAGTGTGAACCAGCCTTTAAGGACAGTCCACAGCATCGACCTACCGCTTATGGCTTAAAACTTAAGAACTTAAGCGTTTTTTCTGGGACTTAAGACTTAAGCCTGCCAGTTCACAGCTACCTAATAATTCGCTTATGACTTAAACATTTTTTGTTGAAATTTTTATTAAAATATTTGCAATGTATTTAATCACAAATTAGTCACTTTAAATTTGTAGTTAAGTCATTTTACGCATTTTTAGAAATGAATAGTTTGTCCTCCTACTAAAACCAAAATATATAATATACCAAAAAATGTGCAACTCCTATATAAAAAAGTGCGGAAACGTAGGCTATTATAATGAGCCTCTCCATTTAAATGACACTCTCCACTATAATGGCATAGTAGCCATGTTAATTCGGCGAGTTAAAATGGAGAGGAAGCTATTATAATAGCCATTTATTGACTTAATTTCACTATACTCACAAGTGTAATACTGTCCGGGCCGCACAAGTTTTCGCGTGTGGGACAGTATTAAACCAACACGGGAAAACTCGTGCGGCTTGGACAGTATTACACCTGTGAGTATATATCAAGTGAAATTAAGTCAATAAATGGCTATTATAATAGCTTCCTCTTCATTTAAACTCGCCAAATTAAAATGGCTACTATGCCATTATAGTGGAGAGTGTCATTTAAATGGAGAGGCTCATTATAATGGCCTACGTTTCCGCACTTTTTTATATAGGAGTTGCACATTTTTCGGTATATTATATATTTTTGCCAAAACTAGGCAGAAAATCACAAGTATCATGAAACTGCATTTCAGAAACAATTTGTTTTTGTGTGTTCAAAATTATCTAATTAGAAGATTTGGAATATGATACTTTAAATATAATAAATTGCGTTTATTATACTGTTAAAAACTGAGAAGAACCAATTACGATTCTTAAAAAGTTTTTAAAAAATTTTTAATTTACCTGCACAGAATTAATAAAAATCGAGTAATTAGATTAAGAAACACACTAAAAACTGGAAATTATGAACGCAATAAAAATATAGTAGGCTTTATTGATTACATATAGTGCTTTTACAAGTACAAAAAACAGACTGAAGCTTCCACATATTTTGTATCGTAAATAATTTCCAGCTTACTTTTTATACTACAAATTTTAACTTGAAAAAAAAAGACTTCTTCACAAACAAAAACACCTAAGGAGACTGTGTGAGTGAAATCCTAAATTCTAAAAAAATAATAGGTTAAAGCAACAGTCCCTCGTGGAAAAGGTCAAGATGGATACTTAACAGTTTTTAGGAAGGGGCAAACCAGACAACGTATTCAACCAACGTTTCTAGATGTTTGAAGAACTCTCGAAAGCTTTCATTTTTAAAATTTATTTTTGAAGGAGCTTTAAAATTTGAAAATTCAACAATCCACAATTTTTTTAATTGCGCAGTTCTGTTGAGTCCATAATTTTTTTTTAGATTTATGACAAAATTGTGGGTTTTTCTCAATTTTCTGACTAAAAGTTTCAAAACAATGTTTATTTTGTTGTTTTGTTTCAAAAACTTTCATTTTTCATAAAAAACATTTATTTTTAATCTTTAAAACGAGAAGATTTAACTAAAGCCTTAAGTCTTAAGCAGTAAGTCTGAGCTGTGAACCGCGCTTTAGTAATCCCAATTGGGACACGCTTTAAATAATAATCCCAATTGGGACACGCTTTAAATAATCCATGTATATATATATATGTATATGTATATATAATAAAGCAATCGGGGACCTGTAAATTTTCAGGTTCACGATTTCGTTCGTGTTTAGAAAAACTTGAAATAATGCACAAACACACTGATACAGTACAGACAGACTAGCAGAGAAACAGAAACAACAGTTATATATCTTTAGTTTTTGTGTCCAACATTTCTTTTGTTTTGTTTAAAACAAGAAAAATATAAATCGCATATTTTTATTTTATATCTTAAAGGTAGTTAAAAATCTTAAAACCTGATTTATAAAACTCAAAACAAGAAACATATATGAAATAATGTAAGCATGCGTTTATCAAAGAACCTGAAAATTAAATTAGAAAAACATTAAAAAATATCCAATTAATGTAAAAAAAGTTCACAGTTAATTTTTGCCCACAAAAAAAGCATAATAACCAGTGTAATATTTAAGTAACTTTAAAAACCAAATATCATTTTATTTCTGTTTTAGTTTGGCAATTCAATAGTGTTTTATGATTTTTTAAATTTTTTTTATCTATTAATTAATAAAATTATAAAACACAAATGAAATTTTACACAATATAATATTATAAATCTATATCATTGTGTGTTTTTATTAGAATAAATTATAAGATGACAATTTGGTTTTTAAAATTAATAATTAATATTAAGTTATTTAGAAACAAAATCTAATTTGTTTTCAAGGTTTAAAAAACGAGCACCTAAATTTTAATTTTTTTTTGTTGTGTGTTTAAGTATTTTATTTTTTACACTCGAGAAATATAGTAATGGTTTGAAGTGAATTTTTAAAAAGATATTGGCCAAAAATCTTATTATTTAACTAATATTTTATCAAAATTTGATCTGAATATCATGTTTATTTGTTTTACTTTATAGGTGGATGGTGTAATAAAAAACTTCCAAGGGATAAAACAAATATGAGCAAAACACATAGAGTTTCGCCTCATTTTTTAACATTATTACTATTGTACGAAGACTTTCTTCAAGTTTACGATTTAATAATAATATATTTTTATAAAAATTACAGCATCTCGATTTATCAAAAATTTGCGGCGATATGGTGAAGATCCTATTCTAATGATTGAAGTGTGTTTTTTCTCAAATGATATGGTTGATTAGAAGCTTTCGAAAATAGGAGAAAAAGAAACTAAAAATACTTTTTGGATTCACTGATATATAATGGTGGTGAGAGGACTTGTTGTCCGCAGTCAGACTCCGAGTCCCCAGCGCTCCACGCCAGTAAGACACGCAGACGGTCAAGCTCTGCTCTATCCGGAAAAAAGCCCAGTCCACAGCCCTTCCTACGAAAAACACACTCTTCCAGACAGCAGCTGGAGAAAGGTGAGAAAGCTTATTTTCAATAAAGCTTAAAGGAACACTCTCACAAATCAAATTCATATATATTATTGCCCGAAACACATTACTCCCTCTAATACTAAACAGATCGAGCTGAAATTAAAAACTGCCGTAGTCTTGTAGTAGCACACTATACAAAATTTGAATTAGATAGGTTTGGTATTAAAGAAGCAGACCTGTTCGGGCGATATAGAACATGACAGTGCTCTTTTAAGTTTACATTTATTGGGGTTTTTTTATTCAAAACAATTTTTTAGGTTCGGTTTTTGAAACAAGCCTACAAAAACGCAGGCGTTTGACGGAAAGACGCGAAAAAATTTGCAGATGCGGGAAAATTAAAAAACATATATATAAAACTTAGTTTTCAATTTTTTTCTGTTAGTGCTGTTGCTGGGACAAAAACTATCTATATTTTAGTTAGTAAAACAATTCGACAATTAAAAAAAATATTTTGAACAAAAAAACAAACAATTTTTAACATCAACTGTAACAACTGCATCAAATGCGTATTTGTGTATTTTATGTTACATTGATGTTAATCTTTTTATTTTTCACAAGAAAATTATTATGTTATTTTTATGTGTTTTTTTCTTCTGAGATATCAAGCGATTTAGGGTCAATAGAGCCAAAGATGCTTGGAGCCGGTTTTTTCAAATTTTAATTATAAAATTTTTAAATCTATTAGCAGCTTTTAAATTATACGACTGGTTGTTCATGTGTTCAAGTTACGTTTTTAGTTTTTAAAAAGTGTGAAACGAATTGTTTACATCATTTTTCTGGGTGTGGATTTTTAAAATTACAACAAACTAATAAATTATTAATTTGTATTGATTCAACACTTTTTAATAATATGTTTTAAATATGGATACTACCTTTTTGCCTAAAAAAACTTTCAATTTTGGAAATCTAAAATTTGTTTTTCATTATGTAGCTTAAATTATTCTAAAAAAATAACAGTCGTCGGCATAACACATTTTAAACTTGTAAATTTTAAGCCCGTTTTAACAATCATGTGGAAGTACTGTGGGTAGAAAATAAAATTTTTCTTCAAAATAGTTTACAGTTTGTTTTTTTCTGAAGCTTTTATTTGTGGACAATTTATTTCTAATGTCAGATTTTAAAACAATTGAGAAGGTTTAACACTTTACAACACGGTCGGACATTTAATGTTTTATCTACGCATAGTTTGAATATTCAATTTAAAAAATTATATCAAGCTTATCGTTTGTGCTTTTTTAATGTATAATAAACTGTAGAAATAAAAGACGTTTCAGATCATGAACAGGTTCTAAGTTTTGGCCAAAATATGTTTGTAATTTATCTACGAGAACAAGTAGACATGGAGATTTAAATACCAACCAAAATATGCATCCTAAAGCACGCTCAGTGCAAATTTATAAAAAGCTCCAAATAATTGTTTACTTATGCTGGGAATTAGATCTAATTAGATTAGATTTAGTTAAATTTTATATATTTGGACATTTCGCAAAAAAAATTTTTTTTCTGGTTCGGTCTAATATAAAAACACCTTTTTTAATTAAAAATTATATTAATTTATTTTGTGCTATCTATGTATAAAAAACGAAGAATTAGTAAAATAATACTGATGTACGTAAAAATTTAAGTGTTTGGAAAATTGTGAGTCACGCGGAGCCAATATGGAGCCCCAAGTAAAAATCTTGAAACCGTATGTTTAAAGTCGTTAAAGCCTAAGAGGAAACCCACTTTCCTACTTTTAATTTTTCGTTTGGTGGATCTAAATTTCCCAAATTTCATGACAATTTTGTTTTTTACGTACAGCTTAAATGATTTTGTTTTTAAATTCGTTTTAAAAAAAATGAGCACTTCTGGAAAAACAAGCAAACATTTTGTGTTAAAATTCTATTTGGGAATGCAGAGTTTTAAAGAATGGGGTCACGTAAATAAATCTCCGCATGCTTTGCCACAGCTAAAAACTAAAAACTAAATACACGAATTTCGTGAATTAATAGACTGAATTTGATTTTTTTTAAATTTTGATTGTGTTTGTGTATGTGAAGGTAATAATGCCACGAATTAAAAATTTGCTATGAGAAAAAATATGTGTCTTTTGTGATTTAATATTTTATTATTCAAAAGTCGTTTATACAGTTATTAATATTTGCATAAAAATTTATTAAGGCTTAAGTTTTAACAATTCCAAAATAGTGAAAAAATGGGTATTCTAAATAAGAAATAAAGCACCAATTTGCAATTAGTCATATAAAAACCGATAAATTTTGATAACATTTTAGAGAAAATACGCCAGACAAAAGCTTAAATTTGTAATTTTGTAAAATTCAGAGCATTAATAAATGAATATGAGTGTTTGCTTTGTAAAAAAATAATTACGGTGTTTGATTTTTTATGTAGTATTTTCTTAAATCCAGCACTTCTTGTTTTTCTCGTTCGAAAATAAGCTAAGTTAAAAATCTGTGTAACTTTAGAAGGACCGAAGTAGTTTATTTTATTTATTTTTAACTTAAAATATTGGTTTATGATTAAAAATTAAAACAAAACCACATGTAGCCGACTTCTTTTTTTCAACAAATTATCCTATTCATGTATTTAACGAAATTTAATACTTACAAGTTTTTCACTAGCTAAGGTTTCTTTCTCTGAAATTTGTGAAATCGGCCCATTACTAAAAAACTTTATTTTATTTCAAATACTTGTTCTTAAATACTTATTTTTAAATTTGTAATTTATCAAAAAAAAAATATTCAGGTCATTACTGCGTAATAAAAATGTAAAAAAAATGATTATAAAAAGCACAAAAAAATTTAGAACCTACACATGTAATGTGAATATTTTATACTATCATTAGAAGTTATCAGAAAAAGCGCCCTGATAAATAAATTAAAAAAACCTATTGCAATTTCGTTTTTCTTTTTTTTCTTCGTATTACGCATTAGGTAGTTACCAATAAGGTATTAAATGCCTATGTACATTATCCGTCTATGCCAAAAAGATCTATGACTTCCTTTATCTGACGAAAATCCAGAGAAACAGATGCTTTTAGCATGGCAGGAAGGATGAGTAAAATTGAAATTATAGTGCTCGAAGACAATCGAACCCCAAAGGAAAGCTTTTTGTGTCGCTCTAATATCTTTTGAAGCAAACTTAGATCAGTGTCAAACTACGTGTCTCCCAAAAATTTATCATTTTTTTTAAATTCTTATCTATAAATAAACAAAGAATTCGCATGTTGTTTACCCTATGACAAGTCCTACGATAACTAAAAGAAGTCAAAAATCGGAAATAGACGAATCGCCACCTATACCTGATAATAATGAAAAAAGTATAAATGTAAGAATCTAGAATTTTTTATTAAAAAATAAATTTTTAAGTAACGCAAACTAGGTATCTGATTTAATTTCTTCCAGGGCTTAATTTCGGCCACTAATTTAGGGTGTTGAAAATTTAGCTTTTTTTTAAAACGCAAAAGAACTAGTACAAAAGTAACTGGATTAATGTTGAATAAAATGTTTTTGCAAAAATTGTTTTTATTTTATTATTCTGCATTATCAACATTTTCATACAAAAAGTGATTTTTTTTTGTGATTTTCTTAATCTTTGCTATGTGTTTAAACTGCATCAAATTTAGAACGAAGCACGATATAACTTTAAAATATCTTTTATTTAAGGCTTAAAGCTGTCAATATTTATGTTTTGATATTTTCTTTAAAATCAATTTGCAATGCGTTTAACTAACTTCGCAATTTAAGATTCCGTTAATTTCGGCCACTTTAAAATTTAGGTGAAAAAACCTGCCATTTTTTTGCTGTTTTTAAATATCATAGTACTACCGTATTTATAAAGAATTTTTTTTGCTCGTTTGACTTTTTTTGACGTTTTTTAAGTCAAAAATAAAAATTCAACAAAAAATACAGGTTATGAAACTTGTTTTTAAGGTTAATCATTTAAAGTCTTGCTAATAACTATTAAAGTTTGCAAACGGTAAATAATTAAGTTATATGTACCAAGAACAATACCTAAGAATAAATTTGCAACCTTTAAAAATTTTTATTGTTTGTTTTGGCAATAGTTATAGTCAGTTTTTTCTAGGTGGCCGAAGTTAATGGCTCGCGCCTTAATTTCGACCACTATAAAAAAACTTTAAACCTCCGCTGATCTATAATTGTAACAGAAATTTTAAAATTTTGCACTGGAATAACAAAAATAGCTATCGTTTGATTTTTAGACCAAATTTTAGGTCGATTGGAAAAACGAGCAAAAACTTATCCAAAAAAAAATAAAAAAATGTGGCCGAAATTAAGTCAGCTATCTTACCTTTTAATATTTTAAGAAAGGATCATCGTTTTCAAAACGTTTGGTTTATGTTAGAAAATGATCATTCTAATCTTAAAATCAGACCGACGGTTTTTATTGTCACAATGTCAACCATAATCTGTCACCAGCCATTAGTTTGTCACAAAATAGTACCGTGGTGACAATTTAGTTTATTCAACGAACGAATTTTATTGGGACAGATAGGTGATTAAATACCCAATAAGCCGGTTCGCTGTGTAATCAAAGCCTTGAAACCCCAGTGTACAACCGTTCACCCGTTCAAAACAGTATAACGCGGTACACGCGCGTGGAAGGCGCTGTCAGTTCTCACTTTTTATTGGTTTTCACTTTTCACCCCAGTGTGAACTTGGCTAAATTGTTTTGAAATCCGCGTTTCCAGAGATATTTCCTATTGCTGAAGGAGTTTCTACAACTTTTTTGTAAAGTATAAAATGAATGTCACATTTTCGAATACATAATAGTAATAACGGTAGGTAAATAAAAATATATTTTTTAACTTTTTTTTTGAAATTATACGAAAAAAACTATATTTTGGTACAAAAATGTTGTTTTAAATTTTTTTAATTAAATTTTAAATTCTAAGATCTGGCCCAGCCAGGATACACAAAACATTGCAAATAAGCCAAGCCAAATTGGAGCATATTTTGTGAGCTGAAAAAAAGCTAAAAAAATAGACATTAGGGTAGCTGACTTAAATTCGGCCACCTTTTTTTATTTTTTTGGATAAGTTTTTTTTCTGGTTTTTGCAATCGACCTAAAATTTGGTTTAAAAATGAAACAATAGCTATTGTTGTTATTCCAGTGCAAAATTTTAAAATCTTTGTTACACTTAAAGATCAGCGGAGGTTTAAAGTTTTTTTATAGTGGCCGAAATTAAGGCGCGAGCCATTGATTTCGGCCACCTAAAAAAACTGGTTATAACTAATGCCAAAACGAGCAATAAAAATTTTTAAAGGTTGCAAATTTATCCATAGGTATTGTTCTTGGTACATATAACTTTATTTTTTACTGTTTGCAAATTTTTCTATGGTTGAATTATATCTGGCTGACGCTGAAAATTAAAATGCAGACATGAGGGGACTAATTAAAATTGTGCGGTAATGACGTTTTTTTTAAACAAATAAGAACGCAAATTTTTTTTTAATTCCACCTTTTCACAAAACATTCATAAATTAACCAACTTTAGCCCTTAAAAAATTTGCATTTAGGTTCCAAATTAAGTAATTTGATAAATAATTATTAAAATTCAGTTTTTAAAGTTTGTTATTAACCCGCCTTAGTGAAAAATTTTGAATGTTTTTGTTGTTAAATACTCGATTCAATATTGCAAATATCTCGGTCAGCTAGATTTTATTTGCCTATAGCTATTAACAAGACTTTAAATAATTATGTCAAAACCTTAAAAAAACAAGTTTTAATAACCTGTATTTTTTCTTGAATTTTTTTGGCTTAAAAAACGTCAAAAAAAGTCAAACGAGCAGAAAAAAAATTCTTTATAAATACGGTAGTATGATGAAATTTGTAACAGCAAAAACGACAGGTTCTTTCAACTAAATTTTAAGGTGGCCAAAATTAACATTAACGGAATCTTAAAATGCGCAGTTAGTTAAACGCATTGCAAAGTGATTTTGAAAAAATACCAAAACATAAAAATTAACAATTTTGAGCCTTAAATAGAAAATATTTTAAGGTTATATAGCGCTTCGTTCTAAATTTGATGCATTTTTAACACAAAACAAAAATTAAGAAAATCACAAAAAATCACTTTTTGTATGAAAATGTTGATAATGCAGAATAACAAAAATAAAAATTTTGCAAAAACACTTTATTCAATATTCATCCAGTTACTTTTTTGCAAGTTCTTTTGTGTTTTAAAAAATGAGCCAATTTTCTAACACCCTAAATTGGTAGCCGAAATTAAGGCCTAGCCGAAATTAAGTCAGATACTCTACTCCCAACTTAAAATTTAAGAGTGTGTTTTTCGGGTGTGTTTACAATTCCAGATCCTGAAACCTAGATCCAAATTTTGGATTTCCTAATTTCGAATCCCAAATCGTTCATACCTGAATGTTTGAAAAACTCACACGCATAGGATTTAATAACGCGCACAGTGATGATTGCACGGGAGATGATTTTTCTTGCTTTTTTAGCAAGAAAAAAATTTAAATTGGTACTTTAAATTTCTTTAATTACATAATATTAGTATTTTTATAACTAAAAGAAACTTTAAAAAATATTTTTTACCAATGTTTTGGTTAAAAACAACGATTTTGGTTATAATTTCGTGTGCCCGCTCGCAAAAACAAAAGAAAAAAACAACTAATACACAAAAAAATTTGCCGAATAATCAATACTGTCGATTGCTGTGTAATTAACCTAATTACCAGCATTATTTCATCTTTATTTTATTAATGAAAAAATAAAAACAAATAAAATACAAAATGAAATGCATTGCATAGTCAAAGTGAACTAATAACGGACGCTGTATGATAACAAACTTGTAGTTTACCACATAATGGTCCCAAGGTTTATGAATAAAATAATAAGCTCTAAAAAACCATTTTAAATGTTATTTACAAAAGTCTGTATACGTGGATTGAGTGTGTGTGATATTATGCACAAAGAGGCTTTTTCGCCCGGTTTGCCTTATTTTTTCTTATAAGTTGGAGCTCCGCTCCAAGTCATTTAAAGATTCGGAATGTTAGATGGGATATGGCAAACAAAAGTAAACACTTGTTTTCTTTGTATCTGGGATCTGAAAACTGGAACCAGGTGTGAATCAATAGGCTTTTAGGTAGTGAATTAAAAAAAGGTAACATGCCTCTAGTCACAAAAAGTTTAAAAATAAAAAAAATATCCATTAATAAATAATAATTAATTAATAAATAATTATATTATAAATATTATATTATATATTTTTATTATTATATTATATTATATATTAATTATATATATTATTATATATAATATTATTATATATATTATATATATTATTATATTATATATTATATTATAAATAGTAAATTAATTAATAAATAATTAATAAATATCAGTAAAAAAATATTAATTTGGTCTCACAAAATTGCTGGATTACTAGGAATTTACCCTTGTAATAAGAGTATCAAAAAAAAATTTCCGAATAATATTTGTTTTTATCTGAAACAGAACTCGGGAACTCGGGGCCGTATGTCTTATGTCTAAAACTAATACAACATAGTCTTAAACTAAGCCTATACCTAAAAAATAAAACGTTTTTACGTTTTATTTTTTAATAAGATTCAAGTTTCATTGTGCGCTTCCAATATCCTTAATTTTCAAGGGCTAAGTTCTTGTTTACAAATACCCCGTTAAAAAATTAAAAACACGAAATAAATTGATTGATGTCACAATATAGTTTTTATTATAAAAATTTGAAAAATAACTACCTAGATTTAGAAGCCCCTAAAAAGGTATAATGCTATTAAAAGTGTATTAGAATTTTTGCGTTATACTACAAACAAATGTGTTAACGCAACTGGGAAGCTAAAATAACCTTGACGCATTATTGCGACTTTGTCCTTTATAATGAAACAGTTCAGCACAATAGCATGCGTTCTTTCCAAAAAATGTATCGTCGCAAAGCAAAAATATCAGAATATTCCCCTGATTTTTTTATTTATTCGGCAAAAAAATTTGTCTTCTAATGTCAACGCTTGTGGGGAACCACGAGATTCAAATTTAAACATTGTCGTCATAGGGTCAGTTTTTAAGGTTCAAATAAGATTATCCGTGAAATATACCACTATTTGAAACATCTTCACTGTTAGAATGTTGGATTGCCAAAAAAAGAAGCAAACGGCAAAACTAATAGAATCCGCATTGATCCAAAAATAGGAAAAAAGTACGAAACAACTCTACCAAATAAACGAAAGTTCGATAATTCCAAGTTAAAATCCACTTTGCAAAAAGAATAAGTTCATTTTCATTGATTTAACAAAAATAGCTATAGTTGGTTCTGTTAGCAAAACCATATGCTTCAAATTTTGTCTTTTTATCTGAGGAATAATTATTTAATTTTTTGAAATTTTTCATCATGGCAATAGGCGGTCGTAGACAACCGCTCATTGAAGAAGACAGAGGTCATGGCCAACCGTTGGTTAAACGTAATCGTACCAATACAAAGAAAACACAAAGTGTAAGCTTACATTAAATAGCGACATTTATGAGTTTAATGCGAAGACCAAAAATTGTTGTAGCGCACAATTAAATTATTAGTCAGGTAAATATTCTATAACTTAAATGATGCAAAAAGAGATCGCAGTTTACTTATCAATACAGAAATACAAACAATGAAATGCAATTGATTATATTTATATCAAAAATATATGATGTAAAAAATTATATATGTGACTTCGTATATTGCTCAGACAGATTTACTGCCTAAGCTATGGCACGCCCTTAGAGTGATCATAAAGCGTATAATGTCTCTGATTAGGGCCCTTATGAAAAAATAATATATTTCCAAAAAAATGTTCTATTATGTATTCAAGGTCTTTAGAGCCATAAGCAGGGAACTTGCAGCCATCAGAAGTTTTTAGGAACTTGGAGCCGCAAACAATAGGAACTTGGAGCCCTTAGGAAACAATGGTTTGGGTTTAGATTTAGGCTTCGCTTAGGCATAGGTAAAGCTTTTTGCGATTATTTTCGGCTTCAAGTTCCCAAATTACGGCTCCAAGTTCCCCACTTACGGCTCTAATTTCTGTATTTTTGGCTCCAAGTTCCAGCTCCGAATTCCATTGGCTCCATCAACCCTATATCACTATTTGAATTTAACTGCAAAAAAATTAATATCGGCGCGTATTTATTTTATTTAATTTTAACAAATGCAAATAGTTTATAAAGTAACTTTAAGTGAAGTTACTTATAAAGTGACAATTTTAAGAGTTATAATTAGGGCTATTACAGTTCTAACCCGAAGCACCTTTATTAGGACAGTAAATGCATCTGAGCAATAGTCTGAGCTATAATAAAGTAGTCATATATTTTCCTTTAATTATTATGTTATATATTTTTGTTTATACAATACTTATTTTATTATGTTAAGGCTGGTTCATACTTGGATAAAGTCTTTTGGCCTTTGCACAAAGTCCAAAGGTCAATTTTAGAAAAACCAAAACGTCCTTTGGACAAGCCAAAACGTCCTTTAGACTTTTTTTTTGGACGAAGTATGAACGCTACTTAAAATTTGTCCTTTGGACAAAACCCAAAAGGAAAAGTCCAAAGGACAAGAAAGTATGAACACGTTGTCTATTAGATTTTTTCCTTTGGACAAAGTCCAAAGGACGTTTTTAGGCTGCATTTGTCCTTTGGACAAAAGTCCTGACTTTTGTCCATTGGACTTTGTCCAAAAGACGTTTTGTCATAATTATGAACCAACCTTTACAATATTTATGTTTATTGTTTGTTTATGTAATAAACTTCGCAATTTATACAAAATAAAAAACGCACCGCACGCTATGTTTACGTACTTGAAACAATTAATCTATTTTTGGATAGGTTTTAATTGAATTTGTGTATTAAATTAAAAGCTTATTTTAAACGAATGCAAACCGCTAAATTGGCATCTACTAGTCGGCAAAGGGTAACAAGCAGTGCAGAATATTAATTTAGTATTTAAAATAAATTTAGACCGTATTTAGACCGTAAAAAAATTTAACCAGTTTCTGTGATCGCCTTTTCTCCGGTTACAACGGTGAAACCCTCGTACCACCGGCGCCCGGAAAAAATACATTCTGCAAAATATCTTCGGAAAGAATATCTTCTGAAAGACTTTTAATTTCTCAACTAAAGAAAACTTTTTTTCCTAAGCCTAAGCGAAACCTTCAAATCAAGCTAAAACGACATTAAAAAGTTTAAAAAAAGCTTTAAAAGTTTTTAATAATACTAAATAATTTACTGCTGAAAGAAGATATTTTTTCCGGAAGATATTTTGCAGAAGGTATTTTTTCCGGACACCGTACCACCGCGGTAAAACCTTTGTTTCACGGTTGTAGTATCTTCGTCTCACCATTGTGGTACATATGTACATTCACTTATGAACATTCACTATTCAACTTCACTGCGGTAAGTAAATCTACGTATCACCTAGGTCGTACCTAGATCGTACGTAATACTTTATGCGTGATTCGTGCACAGTAAGCGAGCAAAGTGAAATGATGAAACGGCAGCAATTATGCCAATTTTTTCACGCACAGAGTATTACGATTTACCACCTGGGTAGGACGTGGGTGATACGTAGAGTTTACCGCGGTGAAGTTTACGCACTGCAATGGTTAGACAAATAAAGCACAATTGTGCCGGTGGTACGAAAGTTTGACCGTGCTAACCGAGAAAAAGGCAATCACGGGAACGGGTTAATTGATTTTGAATGCAAGACAGAATATGAATCATTATCATATGCGTAATTTGTTTCTTTTAATTAAAGATTTTTTACATTTAGTACACCAAACTAATTCTACCCCATGTGGGACTGGTCACTCTGTCAGTTATTGTTACAATACTGGGAGCATCCGTTATATACGCCATCGAAAGTCCCCATGAGAAGTCAAAGCGCAACGACAGTTTACGAAACATTACGGAAACTAAGGAAATTCTGCTAGAAAACCTATGGGGTTTGCGACTTAACAAAGAAGCGGAGTCTAACGGTACTGTATGGAAGGAACTGGCCAATGATGAAATAGAAAACCTTACACGGGTACTGTTCGAAGCATTTGAAAGCAAATCGGTGACTTTGCGCAATATTCAGAATCGCACCACAACTCAGCAAGACCTCAGATGGACTTTTGCTTCCAGCGTTTTCTTCGCTGCGTCTACAATTTCAACTATAGGTAATAACGTTTAAACTGCTAGCGCACATTAAATTATTTTACTAAAACCACAAAATTTTAAGGCTTAAAAACCGATTCGTACTGTATCATTAGGACTCCGGTATAGGCACCGACAAAAATTTAACATAAAAATAATAAAAAAATATACGACTTCATATATTACTAAGACACATTTCCTGCCTAAGGCATTTTTATGTTATGACTAGGGGACTTTTTTATAAAAAGTGGCTTCACGAAGGGCGTTTAAGGGCCTTAATTTAGGGCTCTTAGAAAAAAATGATTTTCATGTGAGTTAAAAAAATAATTTTAAATGACTTTTTTTCTGAGAGCCCCAATTAAGGAATGTTCTATAAGAGTGCACCTTAATTTAAGTCATTACACGTTATCTGTTACTCTTTGACCTAAAGCATAAAAGCTTTAAATGAATGACAATATTAATTTTTTTTTTGGTGTTTTACATAAAAAAAGGATCGCCCTTCATTTAATATAAGAGCTAAAATTTACCACAAAAATATACTACGATATTTTATTCAATATCATTAAAATTATATATGACAAAAAAATAAAAGAAAAATATGCAGCAATAGTATTTTCAAGAAATTAAACCGTGAATATTCCTTTTTTCAAGATAAAAAAATGAGTACCTTATTAAAAAATTAAAATGAAATATATGCATAACCATCTTTTACATGAACAACAGACTATGTCTTTATTATAGAACTGAAATAAACACTATAAATTTATATGGACAATAATGGTTTCAAATAATAAATGAAAAATATAAATGCAAAATTTTTTAATGATAAGAGGACATATACTATTTGAGTTGTAACCCCAAAATAATCTTCAAAGCTCGGAAAGTTAAACCCCTCATAAAATAGTTCCGTCATAAAATAAAATAAAATAGAATAAAATAATTCCTCATAAAATAAAATAGCCTCCTAAGTAGTCCATTAAAATGTACATGTGGTGTACCTGTACCTGTGGTGTGCGTGTTCCTGTACGTGCGCATTTCCTTACACATTTCTCGGCCTGACTATGGTATTCAGTTGTTTGCGCAATAACCTTCACTTGGCGTGCCCTAGTTCAGACCTTTTTTTAATTAAAGATAACTGGTTTTATGACGCGTTCTAATTAGGGCTCTCAGAGAAAAAGTTAATTTATTAATCATTTCACTTAAATTTCATTAACAAATTTGCAAGAAAAACTCGGAAAAGTATGTTAAAATAGCATGCAAAGCGGCGTTTCCTGTATATCAGTAATAAATTTTTTTTTCTTTTTTACCGCACTTGCCGTAGTGATGGCGTCATTGATGAAAATCGTTGTTTTAGTTTCAACTGACGGTCAGAAGTCTAAAATACACACTAAATCTAAAGTCTTCCAGGCTGAAATTAAGGGTGTAACTATTCTCCGCCAGGAAAAAATAAACAATAAACCCGCGAGCGAGAAAAATTAAGAAAAAGTTTTCAGCGGTTATGTAGCCAATAATTATTTAGTTGCGTCATGTGTTTCTTTGCACGTGATATTTTCTCAAAGAACGAGTGGTTACTTTACCACTCATCTTTTTCACCCTGATAGAATTTATCTTTAATATAAATATTTTAGTAAATCGTTGCGCGGTTTTAAGATATAACGTTTTATACTTCAAATTTTGTCGCCACTCTCAATCATTTTGAATGATTGAAATTGAAATGACTAAATACACGCTTTTAAGGTTTATTACATTTTTCAAATTGGCCATTTTTTCTTGCCACAATTCTTTAAATAGGGCGCGCTCTATAGTTAGGGCAGTATTTTTGTGTTATATATTTTTAACGTTACAATAAACCCTCATAGCATAACAAAATTAGGGTAGGCGGTCCCGATGCGAATACATTGTGTCTCCCAAATTATATTGCTTTTTTCATTTTTTTAATTTGTTTTTATTATTTTTCAAGAAGTGATAAAAATCATATTGCATACATGTATATTGTAACTATTTTAGCAATTTCATGTAAAATGTTTAATCAATAAAAAAGTTTTTTTCACTTTTGTGTTTAATTAAAAAATACATAAGAAATTGAACGTATTGAAACAGAGTTAACATAATAGAAAAAATTACAACATGACATTGTTTTAATATTATTTTTTTCAAAAACACGTAAAATTTATTTATTTTATGAAAAATTTTGATTTCGTGGCGGATCGTGGACACAAAATTTTCTTATGCTTTGTAGGTTCATAGATATAAATATTTTTAAACTATAAATGGCCCCGAAACACAATTATCTCCTCAGTACTGCTAACAGGGGCGTATTTAAATTTAAATCTCATCACACTATTTTTTTTGTTTTCTTGTTATGATTGTTTTTCTAGCTAAGTGTTAAAAATCCTAATGTGTTTTGTCTAGGGTACGGTCGTCCAGTGCCAATAACTCAACTAGGTCGCATCGCCTGTGTGATTTTTGGACTTTTCGGCATTCCACTTATGCTGGTTACAATAGCTGACATTGGAAAGTTCATAGGAGACGGATTTATTTATCTGTACAAACTCTGCCGAGACGCCAAATGTTGGAAGAAATGCCGAAGGAGTGATGAGAACTCTGACGATTTCGTCAGCATCAGTGATGATGAAGAGGATGAAAACGTGATTCCGCTGCCATGCATCATGATGATCATCATCGGTTACACTGTCCTGGGAGCCACCCTCTTTCCTTGGCTGGAAGACTGGAATTTTTATGAAGCCTTTTATTTCAGGTTAAAATTTTAATGAATTAAATTGTTATTTGGCAAAATCTATAAATAGTTTGAGAAAAATTCCCTAATCAATTTTTTTGTTTTTCTTCAATTATATTTTTATTTAAAACCTTATATTTAAGCAGTGAAATATTGGCTTTCAGCTTTTGAACTTGAGCACAAAAAACACTATTTTAAAAGATTTACATTTTATACGTTAAAGTAATGGTTACGTGGAAATTGACCATGAAAGAGTGTTAGGGCTGGTTCATAATTATGACAAAACGTCCTTTGGACAAAATCGAAAGGACAAATACAGCGTAAAAACGTCCTTTGGACTTTGTTCCTTGGATTTTGTCCAAAGGATAAAGTCCAAAGGACAGTGTGTTTATACTTTTTTGTCCTTTGGACTTTGTCCAAAAGACGAATTTCAAGCATCATTCATACTTCATCCAAAGGAAAAAGTCCAAAGGACGGTTTTTCTAAAATTGTCCTTTGGACACGTCACAAGTATGAACCAGCTTTTAATCGATCAAAGTCACTTAAGAAATAATTTGCATAAGCATAGTTCGCACGCAGCTGATTGGTCGTTCCGCATAATGTTTATTTCAGTAATAGTAAGTTCAGCAGTTTTTATACGGTTTTCCAACAAAAAAGCGAGGGTGTATCCACAGTTGCAAACGCACTTTTCAACCAAACTGTATTCAAATTCTCTTTTATGTGACTTTGATCAATTGCTTATGAAATTCAGAAATGGGTTTGCGAATTAGAATAAGTTACGGAAATTGTCTTTTTAGGGTTAAAATTTTAACGAAAAATTGCGAATGCTTTTTTGCATGGGCAAACAAGACAACTTCAGGGGCAATTTATACACTTTGTGGTCAATTGAGCCTACGGCAATTTGGCTTTTTTACGGTACACGCACAACACTTCGACCAACCTTTATCATTGGAAAAATGCTGATTGCACAAACAAGAGCCCAAGAAGGATAATCATATATTATGTCTATCCGACCACTTTTTTGAATAATGGAAAATCGAAATTTTTGACATGCGATAGCTTTTGAGATATAAAATGTTACAAAGCTATTTAAAAACATGCAAAAAACGTTATTTTGAATAATTGCTGATTGCAAAATTTAATGCAGTGAATGAAATAAATAATGTCTAACCCCCCAAGGAAATTTATTAAATTCCACAAAGCATTCTCATGCACATTAAGGTTTTTGTTTAAAGTATTGTATTTATCGGATATTGTAACTTTGTTAAAACAACCGAATGACAAAGAGTTGACTGAGTCAAAAAAAAAGAAGCAAATAGAGCGTAAAAAGTAGAATTTTCTTTTGTATGAATTGTTGTAAAATTTTTAAAACATTTTAGAGGGTGGGAGAGGGTGGGAAAGTTTTAGCAGTTTTCATCAATAGCAAACACCAGGACCAGCCTGTTAGACCACATCACGCTAGATTTAGAGCATTTCGCTAAAAGAAGTTTTTAAATCCTGCGGCGACATTTAGTTGTGTAGGAAAAAATATAAAACGAAATAATATTTATATTTTTTAAAACGAGAGAAATATTATGGGTTTTAAAAAAATTTAACAAAGGTGTTAAAAATGCAAAAGAACCACTATTTTAAACTGAACATAGATAATTTTGATGCAGTGATTCAAATAAATAATACTAAAAAACTTCGAAAATTTTTAAAACACCACTAACATATTAATTGCAGAGCGTTCAGTAGTTAAATTAATTGCAATACAGAGAAAAGTTACCTTTTTCACGTACGCAAAGAATTTTGTTTAACTCATTGTATTTTGGTTTATTATGAGAATTTCAGTAGAAAATGGTTGATTTAGTCCAGAAGTGGTGAAATTTTTTTGAAAGTTATATTTCTCGAGTGTTAAAACATATATTAATTTGTTGTGCACGCTATTTGTGATCAAATACGGACTGTACCTTCTTACTGAATATGTGATCACGCGATCCTATGAGGCTGGGGTTAGCGCGCTGCAATCACAGTACTATGTAGGACGAAAGGTTGAAAGTTCAAGTTCAAACCCCAGTGGAATCATTTTTGCAATTATTTGAATAATGTATTTTAAATTCTTGATAATTTTTACATAGCATTTTTTACATTTTTCATAGCACCCAAAACAAAAACATGATTTATACACAGATATATTTTCTGATTTTTGTTAATCAGTCGAATTTCCGTCGTTTGGGTATCTTAGACTAGCCTTGAAAAATGCTCTAAGAATAGAACCGGAAAAAGGGGCGATTATTCCCCGGACGTATGTTTAGACAAAAAAGATGTGGACTAGTCTGAGATGGACATTATGTGGACTATAGGAAGTTTGTGTTATGTGGACTATAGTCTATTACACATTTTTAGTCATGGTATTTTTTCTGTGATCTAAGTTAAAAGCTAATTCGGATCAAAAAATATCTAGTTTGAAGTTCTAAATTTACCCTTTATTTACGTTTTTTATTCTTTAACTAGCCTTGAAAAATGCTTTAAGAATAGAGCAGGGAAAAAGGGCGATTTTTCCCCGGGCGTATGTTTAGACAGAAAAGATGTGGACTAGTCTGAGATGGACATTATGTGGACTATAGGAAGTTTGCATTTGGTTTGGCTATTTGCCCCCTAAATAAAAATTTCTACCATATGATAATGATATGTTTATACATTGATCTAATCACACAGCACTTTTGCATTTTTTTATTCTGATGAAATGTCAATTGAAAAAATCATACTCACAGCAATCTTTGACAAGCGTGAAATCGGCACTTTTTCAATTATAAGGTTATATTTGTATGTGTAAGAAACAACTATAAATTTGAAAAAGTGGCAATTTGGCGCTTGTCAAAGGTTGCTGTGAGTATGATTTTTTTAAATTGACATTTCATCAAACTAAAAAAAAATGCAACAGGGCTGTTTGATTAGATCAATGTTTAAACAAATTATTATCATATGGTAGAAATTTTTATTCAGTGAGCAGCTGGCCAAACCAAATGCAAAATTCTTATTGTCCCCATATTGTCCATCTCAGACTAGTCCACATCTTTTCTGTCTAAACATACGCCCAGGGAAAAATCGCCCCTTTTTCCTGCTCTATTATTAGAGCATTTTTCAAGGTTAGTCTACCACTTTTTTTCAATTAAATTAAAAAATAACCTAATAAACTATAGTTTTAGCTACGCAAAAACATATGTTTATAATCATTCCGTTGCCGAGATATACTTTTTTAACAGTTTAAATATTATCAATAGAACACATATTATTTATGAAAAAAAAAGTAGTAAGAAATATTGCGCAATTTTCTGCGATTTCCAAAGAACCCATGTTTTTTTTATCAATACGGTAACAAGGGAGGAATACTGGTTTTAAGATATAAGCGTTTAAAAAATAATATATTAATAATAAGGAGAAAAAAACATAGGGTAACTGACTTCATTTCGGCCACCTTTTTTATTTGTTTGAATAAGTTTTTTTGGCTTTTTCAATCAAGCCAAAATTTGGCCTAGAAATCAAATAATAGCTATATTTGTTATTCCAGTGCAAAATTTGAATATTTCTGTTACACTTAAAAATCAGTGAAGGTTAAAACTTTTTTTTAAAGTGGCCGAAGTTAAGGCGTGTGCCATTTATTTCGGCCACCTAGAAAAAACTGGCCATAACTTTTGCTTAAACGAACAATAAAAATTTCTAAAGGTTGCAAACTTACCCTTAGGTATTGTTCTTGGTACATATAACTTAATTTTTCCCGTTTGCGAACTTTAATAGTTATTAGCAAGACTTTAAATAATTATGTCAAAACCTTTAAAAAAACAAGTTTTAATAACTTGTTTTTTTTTGTTAAATTTTTATTTTTGGCTTAAAAAACGTCAAAACAAATTCAAACGAGCAAAAAAATTCTGTATAAATACGGTAGTAAAATAATATTTAAAAACAGCAAAAAACGGCAGATTCTTTCACCTAAATTTTAAGGTGGCCGAAATTAACGGAATCATAAAATGCGCAGTTAGTTAAACTCATTGCAAAATAGTTTTGAAGAAAATATCAAAACATGAAAATTAACAACTTTGAGCCTTAAATAGAAGATATTTCAAGATTATATTTTGCTTCGTTCTAAATTTGTTGCAGTTTAAACACAAAGCAAAAATTAAGAAAATCATCAAAAATTCACTTTTGGTATGAAAATGTTGATAATGTAGAATAATAAAAATAAAAAACTTTTGCAAAAACACTTTATTCAACATTAATCCAGTTACTTTTGTGCTAGTTCTTTTGTGTTTTAAAAATAAGCCAATTTTCCAACACCCTAAATTGGTGGCCGAAATTAAGGCGTGGCCGAAACTTAGTCAGTTACCCTAATACCCACGTAATAGAACTAAATTTACCCACGTTCTTTAATTCTTATAATATTTCAGTGAGAAATTGGTAACATTTTCGGAAAACGCAGTCACAAAATAACAGTAATAGAACGGTAGTTAAAAACATATTATTGATTTCAAGCTTCCAAAACAGACAAGCACTATTCAAGCAATTTCTAAAACAAAACAATTTTAACATAAATATTTTTCTGATTTTTATTATTGACTGATATTTTTGCCTTTTTTTAACAAGTTTAAACTGTAGATAAAGCTCAAAAGTGAGCCTCAAAAGCGTAAAAATTTTAAAAATATGTCATAAATTAGTGATTCTTTAAAAAATTGAACATGGTCATATTATCAAAAATATATAATACTATATAATATAATATATAGTATTATATATTTTTGATAATATATTGCAAAAATTCTAACTTATGACGCATTTGCGGTAATTTTTACTTGCTTAAATATATTTGTATTTTAGTTTTATAACTATGAGTACAATTGGCTTTGGAGATTTTGTGCCTGTAAATGAAAAATACTACCTGTTAACTTTACTTTATGTTGTATTGGGCCTCATGATTACAACCATGTAAGTTTTTTTGAATAGGCAAATCACACTTTGCTGTATGTGATATTTATAATATTCAATCGAATATTTAAAATCTTTATTAATTGGGAATAAATACTTTTTTTGAGATTTTTTATTAAATTAATATCACTGAAAGATACATATCAATTCTTAAACAAAGAAAATTAGCTAATTTTTGTACGGACTTACGTAACAACAAAATTTTAAGTCGCCGGTCCCACCCCGATATCATTCGTTTTTGAATAAAAGATTTTTACCCCATTTTCTCAAAAAAAATTTGAGAATCAACAACAATATTAAAACAATTTTAAGTATTTTTGTAACTTTTGACCCTAGCTATAAGCTATTTTTGTGTAACTAAGGTTTTGAAACCCTGTTTGCAAGTCTAGATTTAATACTTAAAGCTCCTATAAATTTGAAAATAGATTGAATTGAATTCAATAAATTTTACATGCAAAATTATATTAATCTATTGTCAAAAAATATTAAAATACATACACAGAACATCATATCACAAAGGCAAGTGGGCAGGTAAAGGTATTTTTACATTCAATTACCTTCCCAAATAAAACGAAACGAAAAAAAATTCAGTAAACTCTGCAAAAATTATTTAAATTCTCTTGATACAATAGTCTTCTGAATTTGATTAGAATGTGTGATTGAACTATATTTATTGGAAGTGAATTGCATGCGTTTATAACTCTTTGGCAAAAAATATTTATGATAGTTTATTTTGCTAAGAAAGTTTGATTTTAATTTTAAACTATGACCCCTCAAAGAATAATTTTGGGTGTTTAGTTCAAAAAAGTCTTTAATTTGCAAATCAACATTTTTATTGACAATGCTATAAAGCATGCATAAATCTAATTTGAGTCTTCTTAACTCTAATGATTCTAAAAAAAGTAATTCATACGAGATTCATAGTTTGTAAAAGGAATATTGCATCTAAAACAAGTTTGTTTTAGATGCAAGTTTGTTTTAGAACAAGTTTTTTTACACGGGTAAAAAATTTCTGTACCCTTTCCAAACATTTTATGTCTTTTAATAAATATGGTTCCAGACGGGAACATTTGACTCCAAAACGGGACTAACATAAGTTTTAAAAACGCGAATAAATAAAAATGGATTATTTGTTTTAAAACATTTTAAAATTAAAGATGCGAGGGAATATGCTATAGTTGCCAGTTTTGAGGAGTGAGTGGAAAATTTTAACGAACAGATATTGTGATTCCTAAGTCAGTAATTTCGTTTACAAATTCAATTGCTGTCCAACCCAACTCAGCTATCCTGGTTAATTGAGTTTTTGCAATTGATAAAACCCTACATTTTTTGTAGGATATATTTAATTGTCAATCGGCTGCCAAATTCTTAAATTTTTTAAATTAGATTTGAGGTCTTCGTTGTTATTGTTATTACGCGCTTAAAAAAATTTACCGTCGTCAGCAAATAGTTTCACCCCACAACACCTTTCTAAACAACCTACAATATCATTAATATAAATAAGAAATAAAATTGGGCTCAATACGGAGCCTTGATACCTTGATTGTTAATATTGGTGGAGTATTTGTCGAGATATTACGTTTTTCAAAAAAAAACCGCGATTTTTTTTGCTAAAAAAACCAAACGACGGCAGTGACTGGATCAAGTTTGCCCAACATTTTTTGCTTTATTTTGTGTTTTTAGCAAAAAAAATCGCGGGTTTTTTATACGGGAAACGCAATATTCCGACAAGTACTGCACCAATATTAACGATCAAGATATCAAATTAAAGTAGAAAATAGGCGCTTTCTTTAAATGCATGTTTTGTAATTTAAATTTTATTACCCATTGAGCGATGTTTCAAGTACGGAATTGCCGAAAAACGCCATTTTTGGAGGATAATATCTCATAAACCACAGGAAATATTTTAGCGAAAAAATTTTTGTGGGCTATTGGGGGCAGCGGTAAGGTTTCACAAACAATAATGTAAATCGAAGACAAAAAGTTTGACTCGGTACCGCACCTTTAAGTAATTCGAAAATATTTTAGTTAAAAGGTTTGGCATCAATAGAAATGATCGAGAATTGTTTATATAAAAAATTAACAACCTTGTTTTTTTTTAATAAACAGATGATTTGTTCACGATCAACAATAAAAAAAACCAAAAATCTAAATTATTTAGGTGCGTTGAGTTCGTGGGATCGCAGTATATCGCCAAGATCCACTACTTTGGTCGAAAGATGAAGCGGGCGAAGAATGCATTACGTACGATGGGTGACATGATGCGCTACACAGCTTTCATCAAGCGGAAGTACGGGGTGGATGACGAGGGACTCAAGGACATCCGCTTTGGAACGGATTGGGATGAGTTTTTTTCCAACCGCGTCGCCTACACCCCCAAAGACATACACATAATCAAGTATATTGACCAACGCACAGCCACACACGCCACAAGCAGCGGATGCAATAACGACCTCAACAGTCGCCTCAGCAGCATCCCACACATAGACACGACCAACTTGGACGAGCAGCCGTCTCGACGTGGAGAACAAACCTCCGTTACCATGTCTCTTCCTTATTCTGAAGTTTTACCGAGTTTATAGCATACAGCCGCTTCTGGGTCGTTTTCATTCCACAAAATTTATAAATTAAAAGACGAAAGTAACTAGCACTTTTTTGTGGTTTGTGTGATAAACAATACCATCCAGATACTTATAAGCTATAAAAAGAATGGTTAAAAATTCATAAGTTTATAGAAGTTATGATAATTAATTTAATAATTCTGGCAATGTATAGCAATAGAGTATTTGTAATTTAGATTTTTTATTTCAATTTTGTCTGACTGTGAAACTAGACTTACTATTTCACCAAAATTTTTATCAACAAAAAGAAATATCATGGCATAATTCCATCTGCCTCCACCATAAAAATAATTCATGTTGTTTGCTTTCTTTGCTGTAGAAGATCAATTTAATTTATGGCACGACTAACCAAAATATTTGGCATAAAAATAAAAAAATATATGAATTAAAAATACTGTTAAAATCATTTAGTTCCCTAATTTTGGATTTCGAGTGTTCTAATTAGGGCTTCAATTTTACGTTTGTGATCTAAATGGGACATTTCATGGTCTTAATTAGAGTGCTTTTTATAAACCATATTATTCTTAGGGGGGCTAACCGTTAATAAACATTTTGTCATATAACAGAGCTTGTAACAAACATAATCTCAGTAAAAAAAGCGCACCAAATGTGGTCTAATGCTTCCTTTATAACAGCCGGCGCATTAGTTTTATTCATATTTGCTCATAAGTTTATAGTTTTATTCGTGTAATCAGAAAGCAAACGATTATGGGCGAAAAAATAGCATTTGCTCCTGTCATTTTGAAAAAAAGCAAGTTTTATTGTTTCAAAGATTAACGTTTGCTCAGCAAACAAACAAACAAATGCACGTGGGCACGCAGGAACACACGCACAAACGTACGCATGCATGCAAGCACACAGGCACGCACGCACGCACGAACGAACGAACGCAGGCACGCAGGCACGCACACACGCACGCACGCATGCACGCACACACACAAACACGCACACACACACACACACACACACACACACACACACACACACACACACACACACACACACACACACACACACACACACACACACACACACACACACACACACACACACACACACACACACACACACACACACACACACACACACACACACACACACACACACACACACACACACACACACACACACACACACACACACACACACACACACACACACACACACACACACACACACACACACGGACGATTATAATACTTGTTGGTTGGATTAAAAGCGTGTAACAGCAGGTTTATTTTACTGTTTGCTCAACGAATTGACGTTTATTTCAGTGTTTTCTCAACTAATTGTCGTTAAAAGCTATAAAACAGAACTAAAGTTAATATTGAAAGTTTTTTTCGTTGATTAGGTTTTTTTTACATGTGAACGTATTTTGTAATCAAAAATCAATTTAACATTTTTTTACGATTTCATACCAAATATAAATTCCATCAGGGTGAAATTGCGGGGGTGGTAAAGTACCACTCCTTCATCGAGAAAATATCACGTGACGCAGTTTAATAATTATTAGTTGCATTACAACTGACGATTTTTTTTATTTTTCATAGGTTGCGCGTTTATTCTCTTTTTTTTTCTGAGTGGAGAGAGATACGCCCTTAATTTCAGCCTTAAAAACTTCAGTTTAGTCTGTGCTTACACACTGATATGATTTTTTGTATAAATTAAACTACATGTTTACGAAATATAAACACTTAAAATTCAGGTTTTATCAATAGTCAATAGTGCACATCATTTTTCTACAAATTTTATTTTAAAGAATTTTACTCCTATGCGTTTTAATGTCATTTTATTGTGTTTTATTTGATAAAATTTTCATTATTAATAACTGCGTTTTTACTTTTTGCAGTTTGATGTTCATCAATGTAATTCAAAAAAACGTATAAAATAAAATTCAAATAAAAACATTTCATTATAAATTTCCAGTAGTATCATATCACTTTTTCTTTTTGAATTTGTGGTACACAATGTTTATTTGTAAAAAAACAACTGCTCACAAAAAGAATTGCTTGAAATACTTGCGAGCTGAAACTTGGTGGCCGAAAAACGCAAATTTAAATTTCAAAATTAAAACTGCGAAACATATAATATTTGAAGTCATGGAATCTTAAACCTAAGTTAATTTAAACTTTGTTCCATTATTTTGATTTTTAAGTTCCCATTGTTTTCAGATCGTTATTACTATAAAATTTTAGACGATTCCTTGCTTTCGACAGGCGGCTACATAGTTCTGTGCACCAACTGAAAATTTGAGTTCGGCATTTGGAAATTCAAATACTAAATGTCGGTTCATACTTATGACAAAACGTCCTTTGGACGTAGTCCAAAGGACAATTTTATAAAATCCAAAACGTCCTTTGGACAAGCCAAAACGTCCTTTGGACTTTTGCCTTTGGACGAAGTATGAACGCTACTTAGAATTTGTCCTTTGGACAAAATCCAAAGGACAAAATCCAAAAGGAAAAGTCCAAAGGACAAAAGTATGAATACGTTGTCCTTTGGATTTTGTCCTTTGGATTTTTCCCTTTGGACTTTCCCCTTTGGACTTTTTCCTTTGGATTTTGTCCTTTGGACAAAGTCTAAAGGACAAAAGTCTTTTGGACTTTGTCCAAAAGACGTTTTGTCATAAATATGAACCGACCTTAAAACATTATAAAAGTATAGGCATCTTGCACTGAAACGCAGTTTATACATAAAGTATGCAGTATACATAAGCGTCATCCTAATGGATAATTACCGTATCTCCTACTTATTTTTCGTAGTATGCAGATCAACCGATCGAAATTTCGCGCGCTTTCTATCGGTTGATCTGCATACTACAAAAGATAAGTAAGAGTACGGTAATTATCCATTATGGTGACATTTATGTATATTGCATACTTCATGTATAAACCGAGTTCCAGTGCAAGGTGCCTATAGTCTTCACAAATAAAAAAAACACGTTTTTTTAGGTGTTTCTTGCTGAAAGTAAATGGCAAAACTACAATAAGTGTTAAATGATAGTTAACACAAGTACTAAATGGTCAGTGATAAGTGGATATTAACAATGAAGTGCTAACTGCTAGTGTTACTATTTGTTTTCAGAAAGTATATATTGCGAATATAACTCAAATGAAATCAATGAAATTGTTAAAATGACAACTTTGCAATCCGTGGTTGTCATAAAAATTTTAATTTTTGATTTTTATCTTTAGCTAGTTTTTGCTATTTTCTGGTATTTAAAGTGCGTTTGCAATCCTCTCGGCGTTAACGCTCACTTACCAACTTCGCGTTATTTAGCGTTTTAAGACGAGCATTTAAATTTAAAAACACTAGTCAAATCATAGCATGAATTTTGTTTTATAATTTCTTCTGAACAAACACGATCAAAAAATCACATTTCTGTTTTGATATAATTTGAATGTAGAAACGAAAAAAAGGAAAATTTTATTTTTATTTTTAACTCCGATAATTTCGTTTATTTCGAAGGGAAACAAACGTTAAACAAAACTACTAATTTTTAATAATTTTTGTTGATTTATAGAAAGAAATAAAATTAATTCTGGCTAAACTCCAATTTTTGAAATGTAAAGAAGCAAATTTAATTAAAAATCTATAAATAAGTTGATTCTTTTGTCCCAGCTGAAAAAACTTGGGAACTCCCGATGATTATGTGGGAAGCTGTTTCTTTGGCTTTTGTGTCCTCCGAAATTTTTCTAAGCGTTTCCTTTTTCGTAATTGAATTTAAGCCATCCCGTTTGGAATGGCACTCGTTGTTTCGGCAGCGATTATTATCGTGTGACGTAGCACCGTAGTTCCCGCAATTATTGATTGAAGAACTCTGCTTACAGTCATAATTCTGATATTCGTAATCGTTCACATCATCTGTGGTCATCATTATGAGGAGGGAGAGCAGCATCCTAATGTACACTTTTCTGTGATCCTTCTTCTGTTTCTTCTGGTAGCTCCAAGACGAAGCGCCCCTCCTTAAAACAACAAATATTGACATTCAAAAAACCACATTAAATGATCATCTAAAACTAACATATCACTTCAAAGAATTAAGTAATTTTTGATAAATTAGTAGAAAGTTAGTAAAAAGCAGAATATTAAAAACCATAGGAAAAATACATTCCATCATAATTCTAATCGGCTAATTTTTGGAGGAAAAATTGGTAAAGCCAATCATATGTGTTTCTAACCTTAAATTTCTATAAACCTTGCAGCTCTGTTTCCTTTCAAATACTAGAAAAAGTATAATTCTAAACAGTTGAGGAATATGCGCAGGTAAAATCAAGATTTTTTAGAGTTTTGCGGTTGATTTCAGTTAACAGTAACGCAGCTTCTGTGTTTTTTAAAAAATTCCAAAAGTGAAAGTTATTTTTATAATCTTTTAATCTAGTATAAATTATGTATAAAAGGTCCATGTTTTATTTCGACTTTGTTTAATCCTGAATTTAGTATAAGTGCTGCACGTCTAATTTTTACTTTATATTATTTTTTACCTAATACAATATAATATTATTATTCTTTTAAAAAACTTTAAGAATTACAATTATACGGCCATGTGTAAATAACATAAATACTGTAATAAAATGTGTAATACAAAGCAGAAAGCAGAGACGCGCAAATAAACAAATGCACTATTTAGTTATTAGTCATGGTTATCTTTTTCAATATAATTTTTTTATTCATGCAGAGATTTTATGCGCAGACTCTACAACAAAAATTGTTACTTTAAAGGGTGGTTGGACCCAGATGTAGCCCAGACCCACTGTAATTGTGCAGAATGCCTCCTGGGACACTGAACGTCCGGAACAGACGTAGTGTCGGAAACATTTGCAGTTGAAAGCGTCGTCGTATTGGCTCTTGCACGGTTCATTAAGAAGACAATAACGCTAAAATTAAATCGGCTATAGTAGAGCTGCTTTTAGATTCAAAAAATATATCAAATTTTGACTCAACTATTTAATTACCATACAATTCGTTTTTCTAGCTTACACAACTTATAAAAATTTTAAATTTTGTTCATTAAAATTTCTTTGTATCGACCAAAATACAAAGGATTTTTTAGAAATTTCTGTGATATGAGCCGCATGTTAAATTATAGGTACAATATTTTTCTAACTCTAAATAAGTTCACAAAAAGTGAAAATTACAAGTTTTATGGATTTTACTGTAATATTTTTTTAAATCTTTACTAATTTTTTGGATAAATTTTATATGTTTATGTTTACGCTTATGATCTTCATAAATTATGCTGCTTCATTTCTTTTAATAAAAAAATAAGTTTTTGGCAGTTTTATTGCAATGTTTAAAATGATTAATATTGTAAAACGTTTGGCAACAGACAGGCGGTCCACGGTAAAAAATTACCCAAAATATAGCTGATAAATTCGAGATGTCTTAACTCTTTCTGATTTTTGCTACATCTCAAACGAAGATATAAAGCAAGCGTTTCTGAGATTTTAGTGGCAGGAGATTCCTGCTGTGATTGGTAGAAGCTTTTAATACTTAACAACAAAAAACCCTATTTTCATCTGCGATTAGGACGCGTTTTTCCCGCTCAAAAATTAATTAATTTTTTTTTGAACTAAAACAATTTGTAGGTATAATAAAACTATATTATTCATTATCACAACTTCCACAAAAGGATTTTAATATTTTCAACATGCATTAGTTCTGAAAATTTGACAATAATTTACCTTATGGGAGTAATGTATTATGCTGGCATCCAGAGCCCAAGGGACATAATCAGGAGGTGGAATTGAGTTAGACACAGAAACCAATAATAGAATTTTAAAACATAATAAAATGGTTTTTACATTCATTGGTTTGATTTTACAAAATGTATTATTATGTGAAATTTATTATTTTAATGATGATTTTTTTTGTTTTTCATGCACGTTTTCCTAAAAGATTTACGGCTGTTCCTACATTTTGTACAGGGCTTAATGTGTTTAAACAAAAGTTAGTACTGTATACAATAAAAATTTATACACAAAGCATTCAACGGGAGTTATTCAGACATTTATGAATATTATTAAAACAATGGATGCCCCCAAGAAAGCAGTTTTCTGCTTTGTGTTTTCAATAAACTGGCTTGTAAAATTATATGCCGAATTTTGTACCGGTTAGCTTAAGTTCCATTCAAATATTGAGGCAGAAATTGCGATGGAATACACAATTTGCAAAAGCAAGTTTTATTGGTTTTGTTTTTATCCATAGCCGCGGAATTGAATTGTATACAGTACCTCATTTTTGTTTCACATTTTAACCGAATTTCAAGAATCTTCCCAGGACAAAAACGGAAAGTGTCGATGTTGATAATAGTTTTTGATTAAGAGAAAAATATTAACATTATTTAGAATACTTTGAAGTTTATTTTAAAAGTGTTAATTTTAAAGTAGTATCATAATAAAATACACTTTAGATTTAGAAGTCGTTACAAGATTAGTTTATAATAAAAAAACTATAGCAAGAGTACATAATATATATAACGCTCAGTGTGGAAATAATTTTGGTGACTATACTGGTTCCAAAATGACAGAAACTGTTTCCACTTTTGTCTTAAAATTGGCATTTTGCCAGAAAGTTTTGAATGTTTTGAAAAAAACGGTGCTATAATATTTTCCAGAAATTAAACAAATTTTAAATTTAAGCGTTAGCTGCCCAGAGTTTTTACGAAATCATATCAAAATCCTTGTAATTCGTAACTGCAAAATGCCGTTTTATTTTTTTAAATACCTAGACTTCAAAATTAACTAAGATAATCTGTAAACACATAAAAAATTTTTAATAATCACATAAATAGTAATAAATTTCACATAAACATTTATTGAATAATCAACCATTTCTTTCAGCCTTCGTAAAACACTTTTTAAAACTAGGTTTTTAACGAAATTTGACCCTTTTCATTCATTAATCAATTTTTACTTTGGAAAACTAAACAAATTTTGGGTAGAACTAATGGGGAGACTTTTGTCAAATCAGAAAGACTGGTGGATCTTAATATCGGTGTAAGCGACAGATGAAAAAGCGAAATATAAAACTTACGAAAGAAATGTACTGCTGCACTGTGTCGTCCAATAGTACCGGCAAATTTTTTTGCTCGTCGGAAAAATTGGGCAGGCAGAACATAAATAACAAAATTAAGGTTTTAAATTTACATCCGGCCTCACAAGCCGGAAGCGAAGACGACATGGTGTAGTTATTAATATGGATTGTTATTTAAATCCGTGAGAAGCCAAGCGGGGCTTTAACTACTTGGTTATTCGCTTCATTTACGACCGAGAAATGCTAGTCGGAGCCGTTTTTAGAAAAAAAAATCAATGGGCAGAAAAAATTAACGATGCTGTGGCTTCCGCAATTTGTAACAACAAGCCTGACGTCAAAATAAACCCACGGTAGCATTAATCATTGTGTTAGGTTTAAACGCAATTCAAATCCACTTGTTTTAATCCAGACTCCAACCACATAACGCCGGTGCAAGCGACTACTACAAACCATAAACACTTACTTTTGGAATATTCATTTGACATAATTTATGTATTAAGAATATATATGATTAATCCTATGCACCATACCTACAAAAGTTATGTGCCAAACTAGTGTTGTTAACTACCTAAGTAGTTAACTACTTAACTACATGTACCATGATTTTGGCTAACTACTTAACTACCTACTTTTGTTTCTAAAAGTAGTTAACTTCCTACTTAACTATCAACTTTAAAAGAATAAAGTAGTTAATACAAATAGTTAACAAAATAGTTACAAAAAAGGAAAAAAGTATAGATGTTCAAATATGATTGAGACTGGCGACAAAACGCAAACTTTAAAACGTTATATCTCAAGTGTAGCTTAAAACGTGTAGCTTAGACTTTTAGCTATGATTTAAAAATAAAAAAGTAATGTTCATGAATGACGCCATTACTACGGCCAATACGGTAAAAAAACCTGGGCTTAAAAAATAAAAAAAACTTTTTTATTACTACGAGATAGAAAACGCCACTTGGTAGGTATGCTGTTAGCTCATACTTTTCCGAGTTTTCCCTGAAAATTTGAACACAATTGGAACAATGAGTTTTTTATGATGGTTTGAATGCGGCCGGTTTTTGCCTTTTTTCACCGATTTTTAATATGAAGCCCATTTAATTTTAAGGTCGCTTGATGCTCTTGGCGTGTGGCTGGCACAAAAGCAAAGTACACACCAAATGAACGCCATTTTTTTCCAAAATTTTTGACCTAAAACATTTTTTTTGGAGGGTGACTCTCAGGGGGCTAAAGGGGAAAAACTGAGGTGCCCAAAAATTTTTTTCAAATTTTTTTCCTTAAAACCATAAAAAACGTAAAATTTATAAAAGAAATATGATTTTAGGTTTTTGTCAAGAATACATGAAAATTAATTAATAATTTTTGTCAAAAAATCTCTAAATTTAAAAGCTTTGCAAGAATAATAAATTTTAGAAGGTTAGCTCTAAAATTTATATTTTTTTTTATTTAAAATATAAAAAAATATTTAAAAAAATGGTCCAAATAATCCAATGAAAACGCAAAATAAATTTTCATTAAAATTCGGAAATACTTCCTTAAGCCATGCATATTTTTGTCCTACGTCATAACTGATGATTTTTATTGGCTTTTTGGCGATTACAATGACAATTTAAAACAGATCGAGGAATTAAACTTTAAACTTTTTTAAATGAAAAAAAGCAAAAGTTTCAAAAATTACATTTGGATATTTGCAAAAATTGAGAGATATCTAGTATTTAGAAACATGTTTTTGTGTTAACAAACGTGGAAACATAATCACAAGAAAACACTAAAAAGAGCATTTTTTAGCTGTGATATTTGGCAATTTCGTAGTAAGATTTAAACTTTGAAAATATGTGTTTTTAACAAAACAACGCGGATATTCGAAAAAAATGAACTTTTACAGTTTATTTTTATAAAAAAGTATTTAAGATTTAAGTTAATGATTTGCTGTTGCCACACTACGGGCTTGGAATGCATCCAAATTTCAAATTTGTCGTTTTTACAGCTTACTGTAAGCTTAATATTAGGTTTTTTTGACACAAGCCTATAATCAAAAGTCGTTATTTTTTTGATAAATTTTACGTTTTTAATGGTTTTGAAAAAATTTTTGGGCACCTTAGTTTTGCCCCACTAGTCTCCCGAGGGGTCACCCCCAAAAAAAATTTTTAGGGCAGAAATTATGAAAAAAATGGCGGTTATTTGGTGTATGTACTGATATAGGTATTGTTCTCATTTGTTCTGCTGTTCTTGAGATATAACGTTTTAAAGTTCACATTTCGTCGCCAGTCTCAATCATTTTTGAACATACTATAGTTAGCAAAATATGTAGAAAATAGTTAGCGAAGAAGGCAGAATGTAGTTACTGAGGTGAGCAGTCAAATAGTTAGCATCGTTTTTTACACCAACAAACAATATCTGCGAGGCGCATATATTACGTAAACTCACAATTTTTCTATTTGACACCCAAAGATATGAATTCAAACGCACTTACAATTCGGATCCAAAGTACAGTACTCTTGGTTGTTCATAGACAAGAGACTTTTAAGGGTTTTTTAGTGTTAGGAAGAGGGTACACTACCTACTAGCGCCAATCATATGTAGGGGGAAAATTGAGAAACAGAGAGCGACTAGTACATTTTACGGTTTCAAATATTTCAAATATTTATTGGTTCAAAATCTCAACCCCTTCTCCTCAAAATTTCTTAAATACTTTTTTAATATTACAAAAGCAAAAACAGTTTTTGGGGATTTTTAGTTTTTTGCCGCTTCGTAGGTACGGTGCTGCTGGCGCGCCTGGTATCCAGTTTTTTTATGGTTCAACTACAAAAAATGCTTGTATTTAAAAGTTTGGAATGGACTTTCTAAAATTAATTTTTAAGTTTTGAATAGTTTTACAACCAAAACATTAAAAAAAACTATGTAGTTTTAAAATTAGTTTCAAAGCACAAATTTCAACTTTATTTTTACTAATTAGAAATCATTGTTCACGAAAATACTATTTTAGTGATGATTTCTAAGTATTGTGACGTTTAATTAAAAAAACAAAATTTATTTAGCACAAACTGATATATTAAAGCCCTTAAACGTAGTGAAACATATCATCGTGTAGCAATTTTTATGAAGTATAGGTTTGAATTTAAGAAACTAAGAAAAGTAAAATTTTTAAAAATTTTATTTTTTTCTTTATGTACCCTTACCCTCTCTCGTACAGTAAAAGACGCTTATTCAGAACTAGTCTATAGATATAGCTCATTTATTTCAATTCAAATCTACTATTTGAAACGAATGTGGCAGCGTGTACCTATCCACAATAATTTGCACGCGCTGAGCTTCTTTAACAAAGACACTAACAGTGATGTGCTGTATAGTTTATGAACCCAATTGAAAACGTAGTAATGCTTTCAGTAAAGCAACAAGACAAAAGATCTACTTTTTTTATAACACGTTTCATTTTGTGCGAAAACTACTAACTTAATAGTTTCTCAATACGTCATAAAGTAAATTGTTGAAATAAATTACACTAAGACAAAAAAGTACTTTGATTGCTTTTTTAGGTAAAATAAAACGAAAATTTGTCTGTTTGTTTGTTCTTATTTAAAAGTACGATGCATTTTTCAATTTTTAAATTTATAAACAAAATAAATAAAATTTAAAAAAATATGAATTAATCATGTTTATTATGATTCTCATGTATGCTTTAAAAAATGTTTTAGTTGAGAAACTATTTAAAAAAGCAATCAAAATTTTGTAAAAAAATGGATATTGTTAAAATTGACTGAAATTCGGACATTCTTCTTTTAATTGTTCAACAACTTGATAAACAATTCGAGACATATTTTTTGATTTTGATTTGATAACAAATTGAAACAAACAATTGCGATAAGCCTTTTTAAAGCCACTCCATAAGGGTTTTGAAAACCAAGAAAAGAAAGAAATGTTATGTGGAATTATTTTTTTGTTAACTGTTTAACTCATGAACCTCTTTGTAAAATTTCATGTAAATTCCGTTCTTCTAAAATTTAATCCGTTTTTGTGCCCTCATAAATAAATAAATTGTGAATTTAAGATAAATTTATATGAATTTATGAATAAATGTTTTTTAAATGTTTTTTTGTATTGCTTTGAAATAAAAAAATACAAATAAATTTCTTTTTTATATTTTATTATGTTTATAAATTTGTTAAAGACTTTCATTGTTGCCTATGGGATAATTAACATAAGTTAAGTTAACTATAAATTATTTCCTGCTAACAACTTTCTGAATTTTAACTTTATTATGTTATCTGCATAGCCGTCTAGTATTTATTGCTATATAAGGAACTGGCAAAAACCAATAAGATATGGAAACAGTTAATTATTAAAGGTGTGACAATGTATTTTTACGTTAAGAATTTAAATGTTTAGTTTTACTAATATAAGTATATGTTTAGTTAAATATCACCTGTTTAACTACCTACTTACCTACTTAATTAACTACCCACACAAACACACGCACACGTACACGCACACACACACATACACACACACAAACGCTCGCCACATTAAATTTGTCTTCTGTTATTTGTTTAATTTTTTGTTGTATAATTTACCATGCGGTTGTCCGATTATTCGGCTATTAATGCCAGAATTAATTTTTGTTTTTAAAAGCACATATTTGAGGTATGCATGCCTTATTCTTTTCTAAACCTTTTGCTAATGAGTTTACATGTCCGAAAAAATTGATATTTAGAAATATAGTTGGACGTTAAAAACTAATTATATTCATACAAATACATTATGTAAAAAACATGATGGTCGTGTTTCTGATTTCTCTTTGCAAGCTCGCGTCACTTAAAATTCGTGGAAATATTTTTATAAGATTCACCACTTAACTTTTTTTCTTTAGATTAATAAATGATGCCCGAAATATTCGTGGAAAAAGTGGTGGAAACACCTCAATTAAATGAAAAATTGCAAAAAGTTATGGAAAATTCTGAGTATTTTCATGGATTTTTCCCAACAGAAGAAACTCGACTGCTTTTGAACGAAGAAGGAGACTTTTTGGTATTTTTTGTGACTCGTGCACAGTTTTTGTTTTATATATTCTAATAAACATATAGGTGGGTCTGGTTAACATTTTCTTATTACTAACTTTGTATGAGTGTAACTGAGCACTTTAAAACCTAGATTAGAAAATCTAAAACATTTTTTGAAATATTTGACTAAAAATAAACCAAAATACAATAAATTAAAAAACAATTTTACGAACTTTTTCCCCAAAAATTAAAAATTTTAGTAAAATCGCAACTGAAACTAAAATCAAAACCTGTCAAAAAGCACCAAATCTAACAAAAAAAAAACTTTTTGCTGGCAGCAGCAAATCTCTAAATTTAAAAGTTTTGCAAGAATAATAAACTTTAAAAGGTTAGTTCTAAAATTTATAATTTTTTTATTTAAAATATTAAAAAATGGTCCAAATAATCCCATGAAAACGAAGAAGGAGACTTTTTGGTATTTTTGTGACTCGTGCACCGTTTTTGTTTTATATGTTATTATTTGTTTTTTTATTATATCTGCAAACAAATAATTTGAAAAAATAACCCTTTAATTTTTTTTCCTTTTTCTAAAAAAATTAATTAATTAAACGTGTTATTCATAAAACCTTTGGACCCGGTCCACTTCGGACTGAGTCCTTTTCGATCATTGGAAAGTGGATTGGGCCGAAAAAACGGACCCGGTCGGCTTTTCCGGTAACCAAATCGGACTTTTTATGAATAGGACGATAACTTAGTCATTAAATTGCACGGTAATTTTGTTTCTCTAAAATATTTATTTTATTTTGTTATTTTAAAAAACTATAACCATAAAACAATGAACAAGAATAAATTTCGATTTATTCTGTAAACAAAAACAGAATTAAAAAAATTTAAAATGGTACGTTGTCTTTAGAGCCACAAGCAGGGAACTTGGAGCCATCGAAAATTTTCGGGAACTTGAAGCCACGAGCAAGAGAACTTGGAGCCTTTCAGAAAAAATTGGTTTGGGGTAAAATTTAGGTTTCGCTTAGGCTTAGGTACACGTTTTAGCGATTTTTATTTTTGGCTCCAAGTTCCGAATTTACAGCTTCAAGTTCCCCACTTACTGCTCCAAGTTCCCTATTTTTGGCTTCAAGTTCCAGTTCTAAGTTCCCTAGGCTCCATCGACCCTAAATCTTTAATATTAAACAAAAAAAGCGCTAAGTTGCGATTTTACGAAAACTTTGTTTAGTTTCAGTACTGTTAGAACCATTCAAATACAAATAAGTTCCTTGACGATTCTTTAAATAAGAATATTGTATATAATTATCGACTGAAATTAACTAAAATTAGTAGTTTTGAAATATAATAAAAAATTTAGCGTTGTTCAGAACATGCTTATTTCAAATAAAGTTTTAAAAAAGTTTCCGCAAAATTTTTTTTGTTTTTTTTTTAATTTGACACTTTGGCATTTGGGTTTAAGCAAATAAATTCAATGAAAAAAAGCCAAATAACCTGTGACGTATAAACATTTACTCTTTATTTAGACTGATGATTGGTGTTTGAGTGCAACGACTCCAGATTATAGAATAGCCAAGAAACTTGCGCAGTTTCTTTATAGTCTTTTTTTAGCCTTAAGTACACAGAATTCAATATATAGGTTCTGACTGCACAATAAAAACCTACAAACAAACAATAAACAAACTTTTTTGAAACCAATGAAAATTCAAAAAAAAAACGCTTTCCTTTTGGAGTGCCAATAATATTAAAAACAATAATAAAAATTTAAACCCATGAAGTTTTTATATATATTAAAAATATAAATGTGTTTAATTTTTTTCATTCATCAAAAAATCTAATTAAAATTAGAAGTTAAGAACTAACTAACTAACTAATTCGGAGTAGTGCGAAAGAAAGGTTAACTATAAGTCCTATAGGCACCTTGCACTGGAACTCGGTTTATACCCAAAGTATGCAATATACATAAGCGTCACCATAATGGATAACTACCGTATCTCCTATTTATCTTTCGTATTATGCAGATTAACCGATCGAAATTTCGCGCCCTTTCGGTCCGTTGATCTGCATACTACGAAAGATAAGTAGGAGATACGGTAATTATCCATTATGGTGACACTTATATTGCATACTTCATTATATTGCATACTTCATGCATAAAGGCCCGTTCACACTTATGCACAATACACAATGCACGATGCATAATGCACAATGCACGATGCACAATGCACGATGCACAATGCATTATAGTACCTGTTCACACTTACGCACAATGCATAATGCATCAAAACGAATTTTCAGCCAAAACTATTGTTAAATACGGTTTAAAAATGCATGTTTCTCTTATTAAAAAAACGAAACATAACAAAGAATAGCGTTGCTGCAAATCCAAGCTGACAACAAACTCAAATTAACCGATGTTGGGATACACAATCCTGATTATTAGTCAGCAAAGCTAAAAAAAGCCAAAATATAGTCCCAAAATCCCTCTTTTTTATTTATTTTGCATAGAATTATGTTTTATATTTTGTTAACCACAAAAATATGTTTTAAATTTTATGTGTAATGAAATGTAAATTCGTTTGTTCATGAATATTTATTATTTGATTCGTTTTTTAAGCAGAAGAGTTCTCAGCGTACGTACTTTTAGAAAAAAGTGCGTACAAATTTTCGAAGCGCGCTGCTACTTGCACAAAACTTGGAACGCCGTTCCAAGTCCGATAATGCATTGTGCATTGTGCATCGTGCATTGTGCGTAAGTGTGAACACCTATTTTCGAGCAATCGTGGCTTATTTGTTACGACTTCGTTCGTATTGCTCCGAACGAATCCGGGAGCAAATTGTCCCGGGAGCGAATTGTCCCGGGAGCGAATTGGCGGGAGCGAATTATCCCGGTCCCCGCGCATTTACACCATCACATTGTCAGTTGTGGCTATGTCGCTTGAACGTTTTGTCACTCTTTACTACGGTGTAAGACTAAGCATACTGTGTTTCAAATTGTATTTTAGGTAGTAAAATAATTACTTGTGTAGACGCGATTAATGAAGTTTTCAAACATGACTTCTCCATTAAATATGTCTTTTCCGTCCTCCAATAACTCGCTGCCAACTTTTGCCCACAACATGATGGCATCGTATAGATTTATAATATCCGTTGCCAAAGCAAGCGGCTAAAAATCACACAAATAATACCAAATGTTTCAATAATTTTATCTGTTTATTTTTCACTGCCTGCTTATTTTTGCTTCTATTTTAGGGGTCAATTAACTTTTGCGTGCTATCCATTAAACATAGACCAATAATTATACCATAGACCCGACCATGAACCGAACCATAAAATTAAATTTATACACAAAAAATAATAGGGTTACTTACTTAAATCCGGCCAGCCTTAATTTCGGCCACCAGTTGTTATTTTTGCTATGCGTAAGATTATGAAATGAATTACGTATATGGCTAGATAGATGACATGACGATCTATCTAGCCATATATAGTTCAATTTATAACTATGCGCATAAAAAATATACCAGCCGGTGTATGAAATTCCGGGTCCACTAAACGCGTGCTGACTGGGTGCTGTCATGGCACGTTGTTTAAAACTCTTGTTAGTGTTTTAATTTCTGGGTTTTTTCTTGAGGAAACTTATGGGACTCTTTTTTTAGATAGGATAAATGAATATATAAAGAATTTTATGCATATTTGTTCGAAATGAAATTTAATAAAGCCCTAAACCGTAGTTAGGAGTTTTGCTAACCCGTAACTAGGGGTTATTATTTCAATAGTTTGTATATACAACAAATATGTATAAAACTAATAAAATATCAGTTTGTGCCATGTAAATAAAAATTCTGGTAGATTTTTCGAGAAAAAACCCAGAAATTAAAACATTAACAAGAGTTTTAAGCAACGTGCTAAGATAGCACGTAATCAGCACGCGTTTAGTGGACCCGCCCCTGGAGGCCAAATTTAAGTCAATTACCCTGCTTATTAGACTCAAACACGTTTATTAATGCGGATCTTACCAGGGTTTTAGGAAGCCATTCCAATTCGCAAAGACCAGGGCAGGGCGGATTTTTGTAGGCATTCTCCACTCGTTTGCTAAATTCTTCCAAACGGGGCAGCCTCATATCGGGTATCATGTGGCCGATTCCCATGTAATTTCTAAACATCTGTTCGACCACCACCTGATTCGGATAATGATACCAGAAATCATTGTCGTCGGCTGGAAAAAGGGTGAAACTTTTATTCATTAACAATAATAAAATTGGTAACACAGTCTGTTGGTTTATCTTCTAGTTTTCACCATATATTTAAAATATTAATACAGTTTTAAATTACTTTTTGTCATTTTTTTACTGACGATGACAAATGTAACAAAAATGACATTTTTGTCGAAACGTTTATTTATGAATCCAAAAAACGCTTTATCCTTGTGTTCGTTTACATTTTAAGAAGCTTGTTTCCCAAAGGGCAAATCATCGCTTAAATTGGTATTTTATTATTCTTCAAATATTGCTGTAGACTTTGCTCCAAGTCCCAATTTTTAAAAATAACATTAAAAAACTGGCTTGCAGCTGGACTGGAACCAAGGACCTTGCGCTGTTCAGCTTTTTTAATAGTCGATAACAGCTCCGAATTTAAATTTTTTAATTTGCTTTGAAATATTGAGGCAAATTCCAAAGTAATATTTGTTGAATAATAAAATACAGATACTAAAAAACGCTAAAAAATACTACAATTACAATTCATATAATATTTAGGTGCGTGGGTTTTTAGATATAATAATTAGGTTTTTAGGAGGTGCCTGTTAAACTTCATCGGTCAGATATTTTTTCTTTTACTGTTCATTATAGCAATTGGTGTGGTGTCCTTGAGTTAATGTTTGATTCTCCATCAAAACTTTGAATTTTTTTAAAAACCACATGATAATTAACTTACTTCGAAAAAATATTTTAACCAGTGGTCCGTCCCAGGCTAAATACTGACGCCATCTACGGCTGTTAGATTCCGGGTGTATTCCAATGACGGCGTACTCCCCCGTCTGCAATAGTCCCATGTCGTACATTAAGTGAACAAACCAGCGATAATTCTCCAAGGATTTCATGAAGAATACGAAAACTAGAAGAATACGTCAGTTCATTTATTTCTATTTCACGCAATCGAAACTAGGTTTAGCGGACTTAAAATTATTAAAACTGTTAAAAAGTAACTGCTAAAAAAATGAAAGCTTATTAAATAAAACGCCTAATTTAAATGGCATGAAAATTTTAAAATGGCGTGCAGGTGCAAAACTTAAGTGTTGCGGGTATTTAACGAAAACTTGCTTTATTTACCACATTTAAAGATTTAGATTGGTTACACGAATGTTGTTAAAGCATAATTTCTAACTTATTGGTATATATGTCAGGATCTTACCTCTGGTTTTTAAATAATTTTGAAAAAGAACTCTCGGCAGGTCACTAACTCGTTCGTTCGTTTGCGGTTTTTGAAAATCAGGTATTCGAACATCATCTTGTATTTCAATTTTGTGATTTCTAAGTATTTCAAACAAATTGGATCGGCCTAAATTTAAAATATTTAACAGAACTTCGGCTTTTTTAGTAAATGGTATGCTAGTACAATTTTTTTAATTAAGAAAAACTTCAAAAATTAAACATAAAATGTTTTGAAATATTGTAATGTCATCTCGTTAAAATTGCAGTTCTCTAAATAATTTGGTTTGTCAGTAGCCAGCCATTTTTCACCAATAAAACCTTTTTTTTAATTTTTTGATTCCATAAAAATATGCCACAAAGCTTTTTTTAAAAATTAAAGCTTTTACAATTAAATTTGTCATAAATAATTTCCATGAAAATTATTTATAGTAAATTTTGTTGTAAAAAGCAACCCAACCTATGTGACTTCTCCAATTACCAATTTTAATGTAATGAGTTTTAAAACAAACCATACTTGGTTTCGTGTCCCATAATTGTGGTTGAAAACCCAACCTAAATCTGCCCAACATTTTTCCTACACTGTGTTTTTAGCGAAAAACAATAATCTCAACAAATACTGCATCAATCTTAACAAACTATGTGTAGGTACCAAATGACAGTCAAAACATTTCAGCTTTTTTAGTAAAATTATGTTTAAAACTATTTTTATATCCTTTGAGTTACCATTCAAGTAAAAATCACCAAAAAAACGCATATTTAAAGGGTCATTTCTTCGGAACCGCTAAATATATTATTTCGAAAACAATTCTGTTGGCATATAAGGGCAGGGGTTGGGTTTTTACAAAAAATCATCAAAATCAATGACAAAAAGTTTCACTCTGTGCTTTTAACAGAATTTTAAAAAAAGATGATAATGCCGATTGATAAGAAGACTTGAATTCGGTAAGGTGCTGCACCTTACAGAATTCAAGTCTTCTTATCAATCGGCATTATCATCTTTTTTTAAAATTCTGTTAAAGTGGTTAAAAAACTTCAGTGGTTTAATAGCTTTAAAGGTCAGCTTTAGTGGTTGAAAACAGAGAAGCACGGTTTAAACATTAAAAATTAACTTACTATTAGAAGAGTGCATTTTATGGTAATATCAATGGTATAAGTAAAAATTCTAAATTTAGATAAAAATTTGCAAAATAACAAAAACTAACCATCTAAATACACTTGTGCATCGTAATCCAAATCCTGTATCAAAGTCTGTGCTTTAATATCACTGGAAGAAATAACAGTAACTTTGTTCCAATTATATTTTTTAAGTAAGGCTACCAAAGCATTCGGTAAAGATCTAAAAAAATGTATTTATGGACGTCTTGGTATACTGTATGATTGGCTTTGCGTTTAATTTCAATTAGTATTTTTATAACAACTCTTAGTTTTAAATCATGATTCGATTTTACGATTTTATAAGTTATATAATAAATACTTATAAATTTCTCACTTATTAAAAATCCGTTCAACAATACATAAAGAGTAAAAAATTATTAGATTGTTTAAAAAAAGCGGAAAAATGGCCAAAACGAAAAACTTTTACTCACTTCGTATCCGGACTCATTTGAATGAAGGTTCCGTAATCCGTGGGCGAAAACACATCTCTGGTAACTACGCAAGTTGGCGAAATCAACAGTTTCTTGTACACAGCCGCCATCCTTCCTTCCTGCGCGCACGAGGAACTGAGACCAAAAGTGGCCGTTTGATTCACATCGTTCACAATGTCCACAATGGCGCTGAATTAAAAAAGTGATATATTTAAATATAAGTATAACTAGTTTAAGTCTTGTCTTGTAACCGGCGGCCGTTAAGATTAGCTTTAAAATATGCATATACGTCATGACCGACCGCACGATTTGTCAAATCACAAAATTGTGTTTATCAATCGATTTTCCGTTGTCAGTTGTATATACAGTGTATGTTCCGAATTTCAGGTCAAATAGATTTTATTCGACGGAATTATAATTTTTTTAAATAAAATTTGTATATACGTCATGATCAACCGCACGGCCCACAACCGCCGGAATTATAGTATAATTAATTAAATTATAATTACAGTATAATTAAAGTACCAATATTAAAGTATATGCACCTTGCACTGGAACTCGGTTTAAACATGAAGTATGCAATATACATAAGCGTCACCATAATGGATAATTACCGTATCTCCTACTTATCTTTAGTAGTATGCAGATCAACCGAGTGAAATTTCGCGCCCTTTTGGTCCGTTGATCTGCATACTACGAAAGATAAGTAGGAGATACGATAATTATCCATTATGGTGACGCTCATGTATATTGCATACTTCATGTATAAACAGAAATCCAGTGTAAGGTGCCTATATGTTTGTTTTAGCGTCTATGCTTGTTATAGACTGCCTGATTTTCTGTATATCTGTCTGGATCTTTAAATATTATTATATTTCTAAAATTTTAAATTCACATATCAAATAAAACCGATATTAAGTACCAATCAAATTACCTGAGACTTGCTTTGTCTTCTCCTTTTGTGTCTATAAAATTCATTGTGAAGTTATGAAACACGCTTAACCTTGGGTCATCATTGATATCTTCCAGTGCTACTGCGTAAGCTGGAACAACGTAAGCGCTTCTGAAACAATTAAAACGATAGAAATGCAACAATTTCTGTTGTGATAATGTTTCAAAAATTGGACACCTTGAAGTTTTGTCCAAAAAAACAAAGTCTAAAATACAAAATTTAGAGGAAACTTTCAAACATGTCATACTCCGTCTAGCTTTATAGAAGCCAAATTTGTCCTTTGGATTATTCAAAAATTTCTTTGGAGTATTTTAAAGGATCGTTCTTTGGACTAAGTAAAAAACGTTTTTTTAAATATGTCCAAAGAATAGTCTAAAGCGCCAAAAATGTCCAAAACCCATGTTGAAATATTTCAGCTTTGTTTTGGCTGTGTAAAGGAAACGTTTTGATTTTGGAAAGGACACTTTTCCAAAAAATATCTTTGAATTGTTCCTTTCGAAATGTAAAAAGACATCATTTGAATTGTGCAAAGAACACCTTTGGATTGTCTAAAGGACAATTTTACATGTCAAAAATTGGCCTTTTGTTTATTTTTTTTTGGATTTTGTTCATAGGACTATCGTTTGAATTGTCCTTTAGACCTTGTCTTTGGACGAAGTATGAACCAGGCTTAAAACTGTCCTTTAGACTTTGTCCTTTGGACACTTTGGACGAAGTACAGTATGAACCAGGCTTTATAAATACCAAGTCTAATGTAAAGCTGGGGGTGATGATATAACGCTTACGCAGCACATCTATCAATGAGGTACTGAGCCTGAATATTACAGGTTCAATTTTTTGTGTCGCCCTATTTTCAATAAAAAAGCTAAAAATAGCTAAAGTATTTCCCCTTTTCTCGATTTATATTCGTCCTCATATTTCCAAAAGGCTAAGAACCGAAGTAACGTGAAGCCAACAAATTTTACAGCTAGCTTGGCCACCCTAGTTAAAACTACAGCCTGTATTCTAATCAAGCCTAAGGTTAAAACCAAAAATTAACCTAATCATTTGATAAAATAAAAAAACGACTTCAATAAAAACTTCAACCTTTGATATTTTTAAATTTGTTCAGCTCTCCAAGTTTTAAGGACTTATTAGCCCCGTGCCCGTACCGTGCAGAATTCTAATATATATAATATATTACAACAGAAACCAAACAAAGGAAATTCAAAATCAATACTTTAGCTTTATATACCATTTGTTTAAATTAAAAACATTTATTTTTTACTTTTTCAAAAATTTAGACAAATGTTGGGTTGGTTTAACTGCCAGGCTTATTTTCTGATGTAGGCTGTTTTTTATATTTACCATAAAATTACCCAATTTCAATACTACCTGTATATTTAATAGACGACGTAAATTAGTGTAAAATGGTTATATTGTGTTAAAGAACAATTACTTTATGTGAGTTACGAATTCTGAAAAACGGAAAAAAGCGCTTTACCAGAAAACCATGAATTCTCAAAAAGGTAATTTTTAGAATGGTTGGCGCGCCTATAACACAATAATTTTTTGTGAATATTAAGGATGATCAGAAATTATTTACTAAAGATGAATTCTATCAGGGTGAAAATAGCTAGGAGGTAAAGTAACCACTCGTTCCTCGAGAAAATATCACGTGAAAAGAAACACCTGGGGTCGCATTCTGAAGAAACCTTTATATTTACCTCGATAAATCCATTTCAAAGAAAAATAAAAAATAAATATATATTGTAAATAAGTAAACCTGCCGCATATGGGACAGAAAATGATTGCAATGAATTTTTTTAAATTTTTTTTTCTCGCGCCGCAAAACCACCTCGCGCAAAATAAAAAAATTAATCAATGCGCGTATTTTATTTTTTATTAAATTAATCTTACGGGAGAAAATATTTAACCACCTCTCGAGTTGGATAAATTCTTATTCTTAAAACAATAGAAAAAATTTAACCCGACTTTTACCTAGGTAAAATTGATTTTTCACTCGCATCCTTAAGCACGTAAAAAAAAGTTAACCCGGGGTAAATTTAAACCGCGCGTCAGAATGCGCGCCCTGATGTAACTTAATAATAAATGGTCACATCATCCCTGACAACTGTTTTTTATTATTTTTATTTTCGCCCGTTCATTCTTTATTTATTCCTGACGGCGAGCGGTTACACTCTTAATTTCAGCCAAAAATTTTAACTTTAGTGATATTCGACCTGCCAATATCATGCTTATAATTTTCGACTAATTAGTGCGAGAAGAGTTCCCCTGCTCCGGAAATCGTCTGCTTAAATGAGTAAATTTAAGCTTATTTCATTTTGAAATATGATTTTAAGTTATTTTGTCCAAATTTTCAGGATTATTTTATTGTGATTAACAGGTTTTGAAAAAATTACTTGATAAAATAACCTAATAGATTATTTTTAACTATGCATATAGTAAAAAAATAAGATTTTGTTCCGGAGCTCCGGGGATATCGCTAATATTTACCTCTTCCATTTGCCCAACTGTCCTATGAAAGTCGCTTGGAGAGGCAGATCTACATCCCGACTGCCTATTGGTATGGTCCGAGGCTGGCTTACAATTTCTTGAGTCAAACACAAAAAGACTAGCATAAAAAGTTGTAACATTGCAACCAGCAATGCTACAGTTTACACGTTATTAAAAGCTGAAATCATTATGTTTTTAATAAATTCTATAATTGCGTCAGTCCAATGACCTAATTGTCTCTAATTGTTTCCCGTTCAATGTTATTTCGGAAAAAACTCCGACCGCTTTGTAAATTGCTTTTTATACAGGGGGTAACTCTAAATAACAAAATAATGCGTTGTTTGTGTAATTACAACGGTTTCAATAAATATTGCTTTAATACAAAATAAAAATTTAAATATATAGATTTAAATTAATTAAAAATTAGAATAACTTTTTTGAGTTGAGTATATATTTTTAAAATAGCTTGTGAAATTAATACTTATTGGTTGACATGAATGCAAAAAAAAGCCACAACGAAACATGTAATTCAATCATTGTCGTTAGGAGAAACTATGTCAAAACTGAAGCTTAGTTCGCTGTAAAAAATAAGAAAAAAACAAGGTTGTTAAACAAAAGTTTAAACATTGGCTTGTTTTTTAAAAAAATTTAACTGATTTTTTACTAATGAAAAACCTGGTAAATTAATTATTGACTGTAAAATCTAAATATATGTTGATGCTTTTTGAAAAAATGTATGTAATATATATTGTTAAATTGTTTTTACTTTATAAAATTGGCAATGCGGCAAAAATCGCCTTGTACGCGCACACGAAGGTGGGAAAAAGTTCCACTAGGAGTTTACGAAATTAAGATTCCGTTAATAATCCCATGAATGTTCTTTGAAAACGAGTTTTTTGCATTAATAGTAATTTTCATTTATTTTTTTTGTTTTTTGGCATTTAGAGTAACTGACTTAATTTCGGCCACCTTTTTTTATTTTTTTGATAAGTTTTTTTCTAGTTTTTCTAATCGACCCAAAATTTGGTCTAAAAATCAAACGATAGCTATTTTTGTTATTCCAGTGCAAAATTTTAAAATTTCTGTTACACTTACAGATACCCTAATAATTTGCAATAAAATATTTTATTCAACAACAGCATAACACCAAATTTGAAAAAAAAAAACAAATAGTATAAACAATTCCAAAACGTTACGTGCAAAATTTTGGCATTAAACATTTTTCCCTTATTATTTATGATTGTAAAATAATTTATTTTAAAAACAATAAAAAACTTAGACCCCCTGGGATATGGAGACAGAAATACTTAAAATTTAATGTTTTTTTTTTTAATTTCTATAAGGTTCGAGATCAAGCTTTAAGTTAAAATTTTACTTAAATATGCAGTTTAAATAACTGTTAGTTTTACAATTGTTAAAATAATACTTATTGAAAATTAACTTTTTTTCTGTTTTTTGTACTTTCTACGCGTATAACAAATAAAAATCTTTATCATAAATATTGATTAAAAGATTAAAAACCACACTTAAACGCATATTACCAAGGATTTGATTTAATTTTTGAGTTTCTTCTGTTTTTTTTGTTTGTTTTTTATTATATTTTTGTTAAAAAACATTTTTTTCTAATAAACTGGTTTAATCCCGAGTGCTTTTGTGAAAGTTTTATAACACAATTTCAAGAAACAATTATTCGATATAAACTTATTATCTCAGTAGGTGTTCGTTATTCGTTTATTAAAAAGTTCTGTTGTTTCTACAAAAAATATATTCACATATTTTTAAACTAAAGTCACTATTTTTAAAATTACTAACCACGATAGTCAAAACCATCCCATTTAAACGGAAATTGTTCAGTGTTAATATTTTTTACAGAGTTATAACGTTATAGAATCATTTTTAGCCAATTAGTGCTTATGAAAAGGAGATCTTTCCTCCATTGGAGATTAATTTAGCACTAATTGGCTAAAAGTGATTCTATTAGCCCCTCCAACAATTATTCCCACAGAGCAAAATGGGTGACGTGATCACGAATACTATGTAACATTTTAGGGTCCTTAAAATCCTGACGTGTTAAAAAAGCACACTTTGTTTTTTGATAATATTAGCCGCAGTAATGGGTATAAGGCGACATTTTGTGATAGATGCGGAAATGATATTAATTTATAAAAATTTATCTCACGTTTGGAGTGGCTGTTGCAATCAAGTCTTAATTATGGAGTACAATTTTCACCTTACTTTATTTAAGGTCTGCTTAGGATTAAGGTACCTACATACAAATTTACTGAGCAGTCTAAACTAAGCTAAGCTAATGTATTTTTTCTGTTTTTATCAAAATAAATCATTATAAAAATAAAGTATAGGTGCAGGCTGAAACTCTTTGTCGCCAGTATAGACACATTTTTGTATATATGTACTTCATTTTGTATCGGTTATTGCATCGAAATGCATACAATATATGATAAATCCAATGATAGTAAAAAATTTAAATAGAAATGTTAATTTACCCGAAAACTATATGTCATTGTGTAAAAAAAGTTTTAACTACACATTGTGATTTGGAGATAATTAAATCCGTGACGGTCAGATAAAATCACATTATTCGTTTTTTGTGCTTCTTGTGGTACGGGGTCTTTAGAGCCTTAAGCAGGGAACTTGGAGCCATCGAAAATTTTTGGGAACTTGGAGCCACGAGCAATGAGAACTTAGAGCCTCTAAGAAAAAATTGGTTTGGGGTTTGATTTATGCTTCGCTTAGGCTTAGGTAAACGTTTTAGCGATGTTTTTTCCGCTTCAAGTTCCCCACTTACGGCTCCAAGTTCCCTATTTTTGGCTCCAAGTTCCAGCTCCAAGTTCCCAAGGCTCCATCGACCCTAAATCCTTCTTGTATCTCGAATTCCAGCAAAATCTATGGATTTAAATTTAAGAGACTCTTTGTATTGTATGCATTTGAAATTTTTAATCAAAAAGACCAGTCAAAAAACATTAATCAAATTAAAAAAATAATAACTGCACCTAACAAGTTTTGAAATGATGTTGATTAATGCTATTAATGAAGAATAATATTTAAAAATGATTCTATGATGATAAATATGCTTTAGTGTTGTCTGGCTTTAAGTGAATAAAGCTGTTTTTTTTATTTATCAGTTGTTTGACCAGCGCAAAATTTGTAGTGACTATTTTTAAAACATTGCACGAATGGTGTGTAATTTATGGTTGAATTATATCTGGCTGACGCTGAAAATTAGAATGCAGACATGAGGGGACGAATTAAAATTGTGCGGTAATGACGTGTTTTTTTTAAAACAAATAAGAATTTTTTTTATTTCCACCTTTTCACAAAATATACAAAAATTAACCCACTTTAGTCCTTAAAAAGTTTGCATTTAGGTTTCAAATTAAGTAATTTGATAAATAATTATTAAAATACAGTTTATAATCTTTGTTATTAATCCACTTTAGTGAAAAATTTTGAAAGTTTTTGTTGTTAAATAGTCGATTCAAAACTGCAAATCGCCCTCAGATATATTTTATTTGCCTATAATAAAAATACATATGTGCCCACTGTCTTAATTAAGGGTGGTTCATACTTATAACAAAACGTCCTTTGGACAAAGTCCAAAAAACGTTTTTTGTCCTTTGGACTCTGTCCAAAGGACAAAAGTCCTTTGGACTTTGTCCAAAGAACAATAGTCCTTTGGATTTTGTCCAAAGGACAATAGTCCTTTGGATTTTGTCCAAAGTACAAAATTCCTTTGTACTGGACAAAAGTCTTTTGAACTTTGTCCAATAAGGAAAAACACAGCGTCAAAACGTCCTTTGGACTTTGTCCTTTGGATTTTGTCTAAAGTACAAAGTCCAAAGGCCAACGTGTTTGTACTTTTTGTCCTTTGGACTTTTCCCTTTGGATTTGGTCCTTTTGACTTTGTCCAAAGGACAAATTTCAAGTGGCGTTCATACTTCGTCCAAAGGAAAAAGTCCAAAGGACGTTTTGGTTTGTCCAAAGGACATCTTTGTCCAAAGAACGTTTTCTCGGAAGTATGAACCAGCCTTTAATATTAACCATAAAATCCGATAAGATGGAGGCACGCGTGTCATTTAGAATCACATTTAAAAAATAATGTGATTTTCGCAAGATCCAATAACGATATTTGTCTTGTGTGTCAAGCAGTCAAAATGCGATTAGGGTCTCCTTGCGATTCTTTCTTGTTTTGCTTCCAAAACCTTAGGAATAAAGAATTCAAATGGGTAAAGAAAGAATAGTGCTTTAAAGAGATGCACTTAGGTAAAAAAATTCCCATACTGCACATTAATTTCCTGGTTTTATACATTTCCAGGATGTTCACTGAAAAAGATCAACCGGACTGCGCGCAAGATGTGTTTAATAAAATGAAATTTACCGCAAATGCCGCCCACCCGCGGTAAAGGTTTCTATTTCATAAATAATGGCAGTTCGTTACGCTTTAAAAGTTTATTTCGTGTTTTTTACCTGTTTCCAGCAATACTTTTTTTAAACTTTTGTTATTAATTTAATTAGAAATTTAAAATTGTTTATATAATGTAAATTTTTCGAGCAAATGTTTATGCGTGTATATGTATAAAAATATATATCTTTACAGATTAAGATAAAAAACTTTTGGTTTAATAATTTTAAAAAAATTATGTAGAACAAACAAGATATTTGAATGTCTTTTTTGCCCAAAAAATATCTTTAATTTTAATTATCAATAAATACAACTGTTCTTTAAATTTTTATCACTAAAAGATATTAAGAAAAACTGAAATGAAACTCTGGATATAACGTACTTCCCTTCATTTTGTTTAACCAAACTGACAGATACTATTTTTTTTAAAAAAAGATTTTTAAATTAAAAAAAAGATATCGCATTTGTTGATATTATATTTCTGATTTAGAGTAGTTAAAGGCCAAGGAAGTTAGAGCTAAGGCTTAGAGCCGAAATTTGGGAAACTTAGAGCCGGAAGTGGGGAATTTAGAGCCGAAAGTTTGAAATCGCCAAAACCTATCGCTAAGCTTATAACAACCTTGCACTGGAATTCCGTTCATACATGAAGTATGCAATAAACATAGCGAGTCACCATAATGAATAATTACCGTATCTCCTACTTATCTTTCGTAGAATGCAGTTCAACGATCGAAATTTCGCGCGCTTTCGAGGGTTGATCTGCATACTACAAAAAATAAGTAGGAGATACGGTAATTTCCATTATGGTGACGCTTATGTATATTGGATACTTCGTGTATAAACAAAGTTCCAGTGCAAGGTGCCTATAAGATTAAACCTAAACCTAACCAAATACAATTGTTTTCACTTTCGAGTCGAAATTCCATTTTTGCGGCTCCCAGTTCCCGAAATTTTTCAAGGCTCTTTCTGTCGATTCCGAAGACTCCGTACCCTATTTCTGATTCTATTTTATTTTTTATGTTATTAAAATTATGCTACATTTATTTTGTTATTTGTAATTTATTAATTCAGCAAATCGAAAAGCACTTTGTTTTGCATGTTATTTGAAATGCGTTTACTGCACTCGTGTAAGTTGAGGTAAAACAAATCATTTTCCAAAAATTCGTGAATTTTAACGTTATATTTTACGGTGTGGGGTTTTTGGAGCTGTAAAGCCTGGTTCATATCTTGTCCAAAGTTTTCAAAGAACAACGTCCAAAGGACAATTTTTAAGCTTCTTTCATAATTTTTACAAAGAACAAATTCGAAAACACAGTCCGAGAACAGTCCATTTTCTCCGTTGGACAAAGTATGAAAAAGTTTGAAATTTTTTCCTTTTGACTTTTTCCTTTTGTAATTTGTCCTTTGGAAATTTTGTAAAAAGTATGAATCAGCCTTAATTGAGGAACTTGGAGCTGTGAAAATGATGACTCAAAGCCAAAAAAAGGTTTTGGTCCAGACTTAGGATTAAAGATAAATTCTATCAGTAAACTAAGCACTCATTCCTTGAGAAAATATCACGTGGAAAAAAACACGTGACGCAAAATAATAATAATTGGTTACATCATCACTGACAACTTTTTAATATTATTTTTATTATGGGGCCTTCATTCTTCAGTTCTTCCTGACGGAAAACGGTTACGCCCTTAATTTCAGCCTAAAGGATTTAAACTTTAGGTTTAGGTGAGGTTTGGCGGTTTTAAACTTTCAGCACTAAAGCCGGGTTCATACTTTGTCAAAAGAGTTTACAGGACCGTTTTATACAAGCCAAAATTTTCCTTTGGACAATCCAAAGTTGTTTTTTTGACAATCCAAAGCTGTCCTTTGGACAATCCAAAAATGTTTTTTGGGTAATCCAAAGGTGTCCTTTGGTCAGCCTTTTTGAAAAAAAAATTGAAATATTTTAACTTGCGTTTTGGACCCGTTGGACTGTCTTTTGAGGGACATTTGGACTGTCCAAAGGACGATTTTGTTTTGTCCGAAGCCTCCTTTGAACAATTTAGACGAAGTATGAACCTGAACTTGAACATGAACATGAACATGAACATGAACATGAGCATGAGCATGAGCATGAGCATGAGCATGAACATAAACAATTTGGATGAAGCTTTAAAGACTTCCATTACCGGCTTACAATTCCCCATTTTCGGTCCCTGTTTCAGCTCAATGTTACCGAGGATTCCGGATTAAAAATCCGAAATCCCGAAGCTATTACAACAACAAAAACATAATTGGATAATGTCATTGATTAAAAAATAATTTTAATAGCGTATTTATTTAGAAATATGCTTGTAATTTTAAAATTTACGGAAAATTAAAATAGGTTAACTTGTCAATTCTAGATGTATAATTGCTATATTTAGGGTAACTGACTTAATTTCGGCCACGCCTTAATTTCGGCCACCAATTTAGGGTGTTAGAAAATTGGCTTATTTTTAAAACACGAAAGAACTAGCACAAGAGTAACTGGATTAATATTGAATAAAGTGTTTTTGCAAAAGTTTTTTATTTTTATTATTCTACATTATCAACATTTTCATACAAAAAGTGAATTTTTTATGATTTTCTTAATTTTTGCTTTGTGTTTAAACTGCATCATATTTAAAACGAAGCAATATATAACCTTAAAATATCTTCTATTTAATGCTCAAAGTTGTGAATTTTCATGTTTTGATATTTTCTTCAAAATTATTTTGCAATTCGTTTAACTAACAGTGCATTTTAAGATTCCATTAATTTCGGCCACCCTAAAATTTAGGTGAAAGAACCTGCCGTTTTTTGCTGTTTTTAAATATCATTGTACTACCGTATTTATAAAGAATTTTTTTGCTCGTTTGACTTTGTTTTGACGTTTTTTAAGCCAAAAATAAAAATTGAACAAAAAATACAAGTTATTAAAACCTGTTTTTTTAAGGTTTTGACATAATTATTTAAAGTCTTGCTAATAACTATTAAAGTTCGCAAACGGGAAAAATTAAGTTATATGTACCAAGAACAATGCCTAAGGGTAAATTTGCAACCTTTAGAAATTTTTATTCTTCGTTTAAGCAATAGTTATGGCCAGTTTTTTGTAGGTGGCCGAAATAAATGGCACGCGCCTTAACTTCGGCCACTTTAAAAAACAAGTTTAAACCTTCACTGATTTTTAAGTGTAACAGAAATATTTAAATTTTGCACTGGAATAACAAATATAGCTATTGTTTGATTTTTAGGCCGAATTTCGGCTTAATTGAAAAAGCCAGAAAAAACTTATTCAAAAAAATAAAAAAAGGTGGCCGAAATTAAGTCAGTTACCCTAAATGTTTAAAATCCGTTTAATTATAGGCAAGCCAAACGTGGCCGGTGCAAATGTTCAGTAAATACAAAATAGGGAGCCATATGATGACGAATTAAAAGATTCAGTGTTAATGCTGTTTATAGAAACTAGGTAGTCGAAAATCATGATTACTATAAATTGATGATTAAAAATCATAATAAATAGCTTTATTATTACTGGTTTTCATTTTCACATGATCCCCATTGTTTTATTTAGTGGTCAGCTGCACCACCTCCGTTTGATTTGCTTTCAGATATTTTTCTAAAACCTTCTGTTCCCATAATATAGGGCCAAAAATATCTTCAACTTTAATTAATTTAGAAGTTATTGCTTTAAAAAATTTTCCTATGTGCAAACGATCATTATCAAATAACCTACAAAAACAATAATTAAATCTTTAATAACAAAGTATTCGGTTTTAGTTTTTTTTTAATATATTTTATTATTGGTTTTTTCAAATTTGCTTTATCTTCACCTTTAACTCTAATTTGGATATTAAATCAGTTCCGTTTCGTGCGCTATTAATCATCCGCTTAATTCTTTGTTTTTTCATCCCATCTGCATTCGCGGAAAAAAAACGCACGACTTCGCGCAATCACAACCACCCCGGGGCCTTTAAAATTCCCCGGGAATCACCTACACAGCTGTTATTGTTGGGCGGACATTTTCCGATATGCACTGCTCCATAATACACTGGGGTAGTAAGCTTTTAACATTTTTCCACCTTTCCGATAATTTAAGCTGGTCTTCCTAGGCGTCACCAAGAAGCGGGGTTTTTTTTATTTAGAATGGTATTTGGCTTTTTTAACCGAATATTTCGAATTTTTAAATTTTAATATAATGAGCTAGCATATTGAAATGCTCACATGAGCTGATTATTTATAGAACAAACTTAATTTTGAAAACTGATTTTCTTATCAAATAATTTTTAAAGATTTTTTATAGGGAAATTGTACATATTTACAAGTATAAACTTATCAAAACAAAAAGTTATTTTTTTAACTTTAAGAAGTTTTAAAGTTAAAAACCGTTTGATTGTTTCCTGCACAGGAAAAAAGAAACAAGCTCGTTTTTTCGTTAAGTTTTTTTTATTTCCGAAATCTAAAAATCCTTTAAAACGTTGTTTTTTTCATTTTAGTTTTTTGTTGTGGCGAATTTCAAAGCCAAATAATAAACTTAATTTTTAGAAATCACAATTTTTGGTTTATTTATTTCATTGAGGGTAAACAAGAGACGTATTATTGCCTTTATTTCCGGAAAAACTGAAATATGACTTTGGAAGATCAAATAAATATGAACTTCGCCCAAAGGATTGGGATGCAGGTGAAAGACGTGCAGTTTTTACGAAACGAATTTAAAAAATTTGGCAGAAACCCCATGACGGCTTCCCTGGAAATTCTCGCCATTGAACACGGTTATGATGAAAGAAAAGTCAAAGTTAGTGTTGTTTTTTTTCCTAAAAGTACAATTACAACGATTATTCGGAAACAATGATATTTGTTAAATGCTACTGAAATGTCTCAGGTGGAGCTTAAAAATATATATTTAAGTTTAAAAAAAGGATTTATTTTTGTTCTATAACGTGTAAATTTATTATAAGGGCAGCCATCTTGTTAATTTATCATGGGCCGCCATGAAACATGGACATATCTGAAAACAAAAAAAACAAATTTGGAATTTTCGGTTTTTTAAAAAAATACTATTAAATAACATTTTAATCCAGAATTGGTTAAATTGAAATACAATTCCGCTTTTAGAACATTTTCCAGTGGTTA